>CAEFZX010013608.1:0-106519 GCA_903066825.1 Alfaro cultratus | reverse complement strand
CAATGTGGACCAGTGAGTAGGTTATATAGTCCAGATTACCTAAAATATAGTTGCAGCCAAAACACAATGCAAGAAAACATTTTTTTTTATCACTAATCTTCATGCACTAATTAATTAATTTCTTAATTAATTGATTTGTTAATTAATTTACTAATTAATTAGTGCATAAAGAATTAGTTAGTTAATTAAGTAATTAATTAATTTGTTAATTAGTCACTACTGCAAAATTGGTTAATTAATTAGTTAATTACTTAATTGGTTGTCCTCATCAGAACCAACACACTTCTCTTTAAAATGCAAACAATTTGCAATAAAAAACACCCTTCTCTTTAGAAATGACATTTTTACAAGCGTGCATTTAGGAAAACATGGAAGCCATAACTCAACTTTATTGGACTTAGAAAAGAAAACAAAACCTTCTCACTATTCCTACTCATGTTCCAACGAAGGTATGTTGGAATGAGTTTATTTCATTAGAACCTCAGTGAAGCAAAGCAAACTGACCATTCATATTCATACTTTGGGCGTCATTCGAAATCTGTTAAAATGTATTACATGTGTTCCACAGATACATTTGTTTATGTATTTGCATATATTTCTGCATATGTCGCTTAGTTAAAGTTTTTATCAATAAATGATGAGATAAGGGGGTTTGTGTAATGGCAACGTCAGGAAAATGAAAAACTCACTACACACAAAACTATGTGGAATTCTTTCTGTTATAAATCCTATAAGTTCAAACCAAACAGGACCTCTTAGCCAAGACACTGTAAAGATCTAACTGAGTGCTTTCATTTGTTTGGAATCATTTTACTATAAAAAACTAAACTTAAAAGCTTTGAGTCAGGAAATTTAGTTGGCAGATCATTTTCTGTTGCCTTATGTAAGCAGATGACTTTTAAAAGTTCTTTATGGATTCTTTGTCAGCAGATTAGTCATGATTTGATCAAGATACTGCAATTAATAATAGTAACAAAGTGTTTAGACTTTTGACATTTACAGAGTCAAAACAGATGTTTGCTTTAGCTGACAACATTCTTTTGAATAGAAGTATATAAATAATCAAGCTTCAGCTTTTGCAAGTAGCTGAATTATAACCGTAACATTGGCCAAAGTGGCAGAAAGTGTGCTGTCAAAAATATTAAAATAATAATGACGATCATCTTTGAAAAAGAAAATCTGAGCTTTGTGGCTTCTGAGGAACTCAGAGTAATAGGAAACCCCAGGCAGACATGAAAAGAAAAAAGTGTGAAAAAAGGGAATGATCTGATTAAAAAAAAGAGAAAATCCATGAACGTAGGGACAGTGCAACTATTCACTGATGTCTGTTATATGAACTCATTGAGCTGTTTACTGTTTAATGAGGTGCATTGAAATAACAAATTACAACAACCAGCATCAAGCAACAAACCGTAACCATTAATATTAAAGCATCACTGTGATTCATCTACAGAAAAACTGAGATTCCACATTTTACATACAAAAGATTGTTTTTATTAGATGGTGGTAATGGGAGGAAACTGGAGTACCTGGAAAAGCATGTAAACTCTATGCAGAAAGATCCTAGATAGAGAATCAAACCCAGAACCTTTTTGCTGCAAACCAACAATTCTACCAGCTGGGCATAAATTGAATTCAACTAAACTCTATGAATTCAAGAATACAAAGAAGGGTGCCTTTCAAAAACAAAAATTAAAAAGTGTTAAGACTATAAAAAATGGTTGAGAAGAACATATTGGTTAATAAGAAGCTTTAAAAAAGTCATAACAGTACCAAAAGAATGATATAATCATGCAATATAATGCATTTTATAATATAAAAAAAACTCAGATAATTAAATAAAAAATAAATATGAATTGATTGTTCCTCAGGCTCCAAAGATGAAAATTGTAAAAAAAATCAATAAAAAAAAAATCTTATCCTTTCATATCAAACCAATATTGCAGTGATTATTTAAACTTCTTTATACACAGTGTAAAGATTTAAGGATCTAATTATTCTCATAACATCACTACATCCAAGAAAAGCTAACTGAAGTGTGTAAAAGGTAATGAAGAGCTATATGTTCCATAGCTCTTCATTGTTTGAAATATTTTATCAAGTTCCTATAAAACATTTACAGTGAACAGTCCAAATCTGTCGCTGGCGTCCGTTCAACTCACTGACAGAGTTAAACAGAACGCACATACAGATCCAGTGAAGAAGAAACGTCAATAGAGGTTGTACTTCTGACTTAAACCCAATGTGTTGCTTTGTTCTACACACCATATTATTTCTTTTCTAGGAATGTAATTCCTTTGTTACCAGAATGCATTATAAAAAAAGTTAGTAAATTGTAACCATGGGGGGAACAAAGACAAAAACAAATGAAAAAAAAAAAAACATAAACAAAAAGAAACATTACAGTATATATAATGAATCCCAGAGTGAATTCTCACAGATGTCTATCTGTGTCCCTGGAAGAAATTTTAAAAATCAGAGCCTCACTAATTTTACCCTCCCCACCACAACATGAGCATAAATAAACCAAGACATGTTTTGTTACTTCGATTCAGAAGACTTCATTATACTCTCATGTAAGTCCAAAACCACTGTGTCTGTGAGCTGAAGTTGAAGAACACCGGAGTTAAATCTTAGCATCCATCTGTGCAGATGGGATTTTTTGTGGTTGTGGCTGCTGGCTGTGCAGCCCACCATGGAAGCAATTCCAAAACTGAATCAGCAACAACCTCAGCTCAGCCTGATGTGCAGCACCCCGTCCTTTCTGCAACCCTCCTGTTTATAAGCTTCATCGGCCAGCTGAGCCAGTAAAACCACAAAGCGTGGACCAAACCAGCCGTCCAGCCAAGAATGGCTTTACTTTGTGGGAAAAGACGCTGAGCACAGGGATGATGGTATCTGAGATCCTGTTTTACTGTGGTCCATATCACAACCAGAGAAGAAATTATGCAATGCACTAGTAAAATAAGTTTTTAGAAATTGATAACACATGCAAACTCTCTAAGGTACAAAATACTGAAGCAAGAAGTCACTAGATCATTACCCTGCCTTCAGACATCTGATTGTCATTCGTAAATCTTTAATATTGTGCTGACATATTGTGCTGACATCCAAATAGGAAGGCAGCAAAACACACTTGATCTCAGAGTTCTACCACTTCTGAAGGAAACGGAGAAACAGGCACAAACCAGAGAATTAAGATTAACACCAAATCAGGAGGCATCTAGAGAGTGAAGAATTTTTATGTAAACTTCAGAGTTTTGAAAAGATCTTGGTGATTCCCAGCATTAAAGCTGGGTAGTCGGTTGCAAATTGTGTCCGCATATATGCCATGTACTAAACAAATGTGTATTTCTTTCATCTTGCAAGCAGCAATAAAAGACACATGAATCGTTTTCACTATCAGCTTGAATTGGATCATCCAACCTTTGGCCAGCCTTAAATGTTCCTTCAATGTTCCTTTAATTTTTCTTTGAGACTCTTTGGTTAGCGATATATTTTCTCCAACACTTGTTCAGCCTCCAAGGCACTGGCCACTGTTACAGTGGCATTCCAATCACTTCCATGATTGCATAAAGATTTCACTTAGATACAGACCATGTTATCAGGATTTTCACTGTATGTGGTTAGACCCCCTGCTCCTTCAGAGCTGCCCCAACTGTTTCTAATATAGATTCAACAAGGTGTAGGAAACATTTTAGTTCATATTGTCATGACAGCTTCATGCAGTTCCACTACATCCAAAAAATATCACATTAGATTCAAGTCTGATGACGTTGTAATGCAGTGAACCAATGGTCAGAAACTAGCTTGAGATGATGGAGGTGAATTGTAACTTGGTTATTACCAGTCAGCTAAGAAAAGAAACTCTCATTTTTATTGGCAGCAGCTTCTAGAAGTGCTGTTAAAACAGGAGAAACTCTGGTTAAATGAATAGAAAGCATAATTATGGGAAATTTTTATGTTTCAGACACTGCATTTATCTCCTGAGCGCAAGCTTGACCTTGATCTTCAAATCTGATTGCAACAGATAGAGGTGAAGTTAAACTGGACAACTCTGTAGGACTGAACATTGTATAGTCGACCCCACAAAAATTGCATTTTCCATCATTGTTCTTGTGTGAGAATGTGTGTACGTTATCAGAAAAAAACATGCCTTCATTTATCTTTTTAAACATTTGAGAACCTTGGAAATGGAAAAACTCCTCGCTATTAAACACGACCAAGCCAATCCAGTATGTTGGTAGAGGGCCAATGTAAGCACAACCACAGGAACAAAAGCGCTACAGTCAGCTCTGGGAGCTGGACGGTGAGCAGCACTATAACTCATGCCAAAACAAAACAAACCGAAAAAAATTCTTTTCAACTTTCTTTGTATTATAAATAGAGGATGCTGTGAGTTTTGAGGTGCCTCTTTGGGACCAGCAGGCCTCCATTGGGTTACACAGTATTGCAGATAGATGTACAATTTCTTCACCGAATATTAACTGAGACACTTCTAATATTGAGCTTGTTATTTCTGTGAGGGAGCCAGACCCAGCTTTGAACAGAGATCTTGACTAACATCTATTATGTGAGAGAAGACACCCTATCAGATGACAGCGGGTTAAAGGTGTTCTGTTGAAATCGGCCCAGATCTCCCATGGGGGTTGGTGAAATAGAAAATTTGATGAGGTCAGTTAAGCTGATTTCAGTCAAAACTACAGCAGCAACATATAAAAACCACTCACACACAGAAGCTCCTCTGCAAATGCTTTTTTTATTTTTATCATTTAATAGTTTGAGAAAAACTAACTCTAGTTTACTGCATGAAGGAGAATCCAAAAGAGAATTAAAATTTCAACCATTTGATCAAATTTTTGTTTCACTTTTATCAAAAGTAAATCATACATCAGTGCCTCCCATGGCTTTAGCAAATCCTGTCTAGTACAATATGCCAAAGAAGAGTTTGTCAAGTTATTATTAACGTCTGCATGTCAGACGCACAACATAAATAATAGAATCAGGACTTAATCCCGACATAATTGCGCTAAGGGTTCTGTCCTCAATTTGAGCAGAAATGCTTGTTGCATACTTTGGATTTTCTCACAGCAGGATGCAGATATTCTGCCCCTGTCTGGCATACATTATGCCTCTCGTCTATTGGTCGATTAAGCACTAACCAAAGATTTTGTGACCAATAACAGCCTGAAACAATTTGAACAAATCACCCAAGCAAATATTATACCTGTGCTGTTTTATCTGTGTACATCAGATAAAACAGAACAGATGCACATGAAAAGAAAGCATTGTTTCTGCTTTCTTCTTGTGCAGTTAACCTTTTTCACAATCTCTACAATGCTCTAATGCTTGTGCTTTTTTCCTCCTTCGACTCCCCCCTCTCTGACTGCTTTTTATTAAAAGCACAAGAGTAATCTTTCATTAGGATACCAGCGCACACACTGCATGCATGCATGCCCTGGAGTGGGGCTGTAAGTAGAAGGCAGGCATTTTGAAGACATTCTTTTCTCATAATAAAGTCCCCGTAAATTAAAGCCACTCGCTGTTTTGCTCCCAAAAATAAGTCAGGCAAGGAATGTGACTCCTCTGCTCAAAATAAGTGCTGACAAATGTTTCCCCGCTGAAAAAAAAAATACAAAATGAAAAAAATCTAAAATAAAAAAAAACCCCTGACATATAACAAAAGTGAGTTGAAAAACATTTTGAAGAAAAAAAAAGTTTCCATCTCTCTTGCCTCTTCTATTGCTCACAAACCTGGATCCTGACTCCTGCACACTCCACCTCTCCTGCTTTCGGTGTTTACAAGTTTGCATTGAATAAACTTCCAGTACGGACACAGGAAGCAAATCAGCAGCGTCTCAGGTTTGGATTCACAGTGGAAAAATAAACCCTCTGTGGAAAGCAGATGCCAGAATGAGTTATGTACTTCATTCCTCTCTTTGCTAAAAACATGTGAATGGCAGAGCAGCCAGAGTTTTCTGTCAGCGCACAAGTATGTGTGGTAGACAAGGAGTTTACATGTTTGGAAAAGGCATTTGCTTTTTTTCCCCGATAGATGAAAAGATTTAGTTCAGAGCAATAAACTGCGAGCAGGAGCCATGAGGTTTTTTAATCAAAGGGCAAAACAAAAGTTCAGTTACTAAACTTTTTTTTACATTTTGTCACATTTTTGTTACCACAACAAACATCGGTGCATCATATAATTAACCAACGTTAAGTAGTGCATAAGTGGAAAAGGGTGGTGTGCATTTGTACTCAAGCTTTTCTACACTTTTTACTCTCATCTGCATCATAATTTTTAGATCAAGATCTCAAGATTAGAAAATTTCATGGAGCACTGTTCATAATTTGTAAAAGAAAAGGGATCACAAACCTAACAAGACATAGATGTCCACCTAAACTGACAAGCTGGGCAAGGAGAACATAAATCAGAGAAGCAGCTAAAAGCACAACTGTAAAAATAAGGGAGATGCAAGAATCTGCAGTTCAGGGAAAGAAATCTGTTGACAGTATAACTATTCGTCACACACCATACAAATCTGGCCTCCAGCTAATAATGGCATGAGGAAAGCCGATGCTCGAAGAAATGTCAATTTAAGGTCTATACAAGTCATGTAGAAGACAGCAACTATGTGAAAGAAAGGCTCTAAAATGCAATAGTTTTAGCCTACACACAAAGTACTATGAGTGAAAAACTAACATTGCTCTTCACAATGATCACACCATTCCCAGAGTGAAACATAGTGGCGGCAGCATCATTATGTAGGGATGCTTTTCTTCAGCCTTGTCAGAACCGATGGGAGAACAGATGAATATAAAAATGTACAATCTTGAAAAATAACATATTACTTCAGACTGGAAATGAGATCAACCTTCAAGCAGAACAGCAACTGCTATGACAAAATGGTTTAACTTGATGGGTAATCATGTGTTAGAATAACTCAGTCAAAGTTCAAACCTAAATCTTATCGAGAATCTGTGGCGAGACTTGAAAACCCACGTTCACTGAAACTCTCCATTAAGTCTCACTGAGCTTGAGCTATTTTGCATAGGACTGGCAAAAAGAATTACAGTCACTAGATGTGGAAAGTTGATAGAGACATATCCCAAACGATTTGCAGCTGTAATTGCAGGAAAAGGTGGTTCTACAAAGTATTTAAAATCTCAATGCAATACTTTGAAGTTTGTGGCTGAAAAGAGTTAAACAGGTGTAAATACTTTAGCAGAGTGATGTATTTCTCCATAGTATTTATGCTCAGTCGAAGTAATTACCCCATAATGATGGCTCTGTGAATGTTTTGTAGGAGTTTATTTATTATCAGATACTTAGAAGATGGATTTTATGTGGAGTGATCCTTTAACCTGGGAGCTGATTGTGTACAGCTGCTTGGTAACCAAACGTCAAGCCTATACATGAAACATACACATGCTCAAAATAAATAACAAATGCATTAATCCCATTTTGGTGACTTGAAGTTGTCCATAGCAAGACAAATGTTTAGTTTGGAACCAAGAAAATCTCAACTGTCCACTTATTAAAAGCATCAATAGATGCAGATGTCAAGCAGGCAAGAAGACTGTATAAACTAAATGTGGTGACATACAGTCTGTGGATTCCTGCTGCATTTGCACCTCTTGACATATGAGTGCCTAATGCTTGAGCAACGCATAAATGAGCACTAAAACACCTCTTAAACCAAATAACCTCAAGTGCAGTAACTTGATCTTTGCAAAAGGCCCCAGGGTCAACCGATACATCATCCAAAAGTTGCAGTAGCACAAGCCAAGGGAGGCAATAACACAAAAGAAGATGTGCAGGAATTTTGGATAAACTTTTCTGACTAGTCAAGTTGCATTGGCTCATTGGACAAAAGACATTGCCTTGCTTGAAAGATCAAAAGTCCCACTGCATTGAGCCCTCAACAATGCACAGCATACTTGGTAAAAAAAAATAAATTCATATTTTATTAAAATGGTTTAATTTTACACTTAATAATTAAAAGGAAACAAACAAAAACCGAAAAATATTTTTCAGCCTAATCACTGGTGCACACACCTTGCATTGCCAGTAAAATATATGAAACAGGAACATGTTTCACTGCTGTGAATGAACTAAAACACTCAAGCAGAGAAAAAGTAAGTAGAAAAGTTGATTCACAAAAGAATAGTTTTGTGCTGAGTGAAATGAACTCTGATATTGTGAAAACAGAGCAAAGTCAGCAGCTGGTCAGGAACACCCAGAAGTCTGTGGTTTCCATTTTTACTGTACGCAGTAGTTGTGTAAAAAGGAAAAGAAACAATGAAGGAAGAAGCCAAAAATGAGCTTGTTTCTGGGAAATTCTGGTTTCGGTTTGACCTTAGAGTTTAGTGTAGGTGGGATTTACTCCAAACAAAATACAACAGCCCCTAAAATGCAATAACTTGTATTAACATGAACATGAACGAAGGAGGCAGCCAATGCTTACCAAACCGTTTATAGCCGAAGGACTGCACCTCCTCTTCATCAGTAAATTCGTCTGCAGAGAAAAAAGAAATTAAGGAATTAAAAATTTATTTAATTTAAAAACATGAAACAAAACAATAAATGTTGTAGCCTTCAGAGGTGCAGGTCGTTTAACATGGTTGGTTAAGTATTTTATTCACGTTTCTGTAAACAAGCTACATTAAAGAAAAACTAAATGAATACTATGTGTTGACAAAGATTATTTCATACAACTTTGATCAAAATGACCTAGACGGATCATAGAAAGAAAAAAGAAAAAACAGATTCCACTTCATAGGGTAACAAGCCTCCATTGAGAAAATGTGGTTCCGTTTGTTTCTGGGAAATGAGCTTCTAATCACAGTTACCACATAGAAGACCCCATGATGAGATAAAGACTGATATGAATAATCCAAGCTGTTGTAAAAGATCCAAAGGAGGAATTTTGGCTTTCCCAACATCTCCACTAAACCTTTTCCGGTTTATGTTTATGAGCGACAAGATTGTGTTTGTATCACACTTGGACAACATGAGCATCCCTGGCTGCTCAAGAGTCATTCAGGGAAAATCACGCTTCGCTTTTGATTTCCAAATGGCTGATTTAAAAAATGTGAATCAGAGTGAAGGTTGTTTGGATTTTATTTGTAAAGGCTACAGCTGTGCTACTTAGGAGGAGGTTGCTCAATATTAACATTTCATCAGATGGGAATTTCATTTGTTTACAGACCCAAACTATATATATATATATATATATATATACATACAAACTATATATATATATATATAGTTTGGGTTTTGTGGTTGCAAGGAATTGCCATTGCCTGAGTGTGGTGTGCCAGGTGTAAAGTTTTGTGGAGGTTATCTTATGATGGGGGATTTTTTTTAGAGGTTGGCCTTTGACCTTCAGATATGGTGAAAATACATCTTAATGCTACTGCTTACAAAAAAATTCCAGACAATTCAATGCATCCAATTTTTCAGAATGAGTTTGGGGAATTCACCAAGCAAGGTCGAGAGGAGAGGTTAAAGTTGGTGTGGAGGAACTTCAACTGCCTAGTAAAAAGTCTTGATAGAGTTAAAACTACGAACCAGGTTTCATCTTATCTAACCTCATACATGCACTTCTGGAAGAAAATTCCAATAAACACACTCATAAACCTTGGGAAGAGCCTTCCCAGAAAAGTAGAAGTTGTTATAGCAGCTAGGGGTAAGCCAAGTCTATATCAAGATTAAGGTATCATTACAGTTTGTGTATGAATGTCTGAATGTGTGTGTGTGTTTGTGGCAAGCATCTTGATATTTTTGGCAATATAATGTAGTATAGTGTATAAACTCTGAAATCAATTTTAACCCACAGTAAGACCAACAAAAACTGTTAATCTAAAGTAGGATTGTATCCAAAACATGTTTTCTTTTAGAAAATCTCCAGTACTATTCAAGTGAATTTCAATTGGCTTTCAGTGCAATAATTAAAGCTGGATTTTAACTACTCCCCTTTAACACATGAATGGGGTTTGATGTTAAGCCGTTACGTCGTTCCTCTGCTAGCAATCTCTAACTGGTTTTCTTCCATTTTTTCCAAATGTTGGGATCTTACACTTTGACACACTAAATTTCCCCTGTCAAGTAAAACCATCACCCACAGCATGATAAGCATGTTTTGAAATGGAGGTGGTGTTTTCAGTGTTGCAGTGCTAGTTTTCCAACAAATTTCAACAAATAATGTCTCCATTTTCAGGCTATGGATTAAGAAACGTGCCATGAGCAACTCTAAGCTTGGTGTTGTGTTTTAGAAAATAACCTTGATTGAAAATGTTCCACAACTTTATGCCAACTGTGTTCCTCTGTCTTTATCATGCTTGTTTGTTCTATAATATTCTCTAACATTTCTCTGAGACCTTCATACCAGCTTAATTTATGCAGAAATTATGTCATTTGCAAGGGATGGAATTTGCTCTCCACATTTTTTTTAAAGATATTTATTTGCAAAAAATAACAACAACTGTGTATCATTAAATCCGTTCTTGTTTGTGGTAGTAGCGTGACAAAATGTAAAAAACATTCAATGCGGTGTGAATACTTTTGGAAGGCCCTGTTGTTGTTCTCAGAATCTACACTTTTCCGAGAACGACCACAAGGGGGCAGAGTTTTTGGGATGTTAATTATTTCCCACAAGTTCATAGCTTACTGACTTACCCAGAGAGGCTGGGAACGACATGCCTCAGTCTTTATTTAGCAAAGTCCAACACATCAGGGAACCACATGAGGCTCACATCCAGGCGAGTTTATTATAAGCCTTTGTTTACATCAGCGCCAGCGTGATTCACACTACGCATTTTAGTGTTTAAAGAAGCAGGAGTACAAGTGAGGCCACAACGAAGCTTTTAATATGCTTCAATTAAAACTGACTCATTAGTTCCTGCAGCAGCACTTGATTTATCTGAGCCAGGGTCAGTTTTTAAAATAAATGCATGAATGAGAGCTACGTATTCAAGCGCCATTTGTCCAAAGTCATGTGCATAACTTCTGTTTGGGACAGCTGTTTTTTTTATCTGCCTTTCTGTCTGATGTTCATCGGTGGACAGATGCAAAACAATTTCAGGCAAATGCTTGGTAAATGAAACCAGATGTTAGAGTAGTAACCCACGCATTCCTCTCCTCTTGTGCCAGAGCAGGAGAAAGAATGAGTGCAGGAAAATATGACAAAAAAAAGAGAGCGAGGAACAATTGATCAGTCATCACTGACACGTGGCGTTTATAAGCCTGCGGTCGATTTAAAACAATTTGAACAGTTATCATTAAAGTGAAACCTACCTTTCATTGTGGTTCACTAGAGTCTGTTTTTCTGTTGGTTGAAGTCACTCCAGCATCGCATTGTAATTTGCCATAAGGCACCTTGAATCTGCAGGTATCACACTGTCCTCGTTTTATTAACAGGAAAAACAGAAAATGAAAAAAAAAAAAGAAGAAAAAATATGGTGGGAAAATCAAATTTTTTTTTTTTTTTTTTCCAACTTTATATTTAAATTTTTTTTTTCCTTGCTGTTTTTTCTTTTGCTGCTTCAAAAAAAAAAAAAAAAAAAAAAAAAAAAAAAGATAAAATAAAATAAAAAATCTACTGAATAAATAAAATAAAAAGAACTTTGTTGAAATGATGCAAGCTACATATGATTTCCCCTGGCTTCTGTCAGTTCAGAGAGATGCTGAGATGAGCTTGTCTCCCTGTCCTACTCGGATCTGAGGTGGTACTCCCGCCGCTGCAGCAACAAGAGGAGCTTGAAAACTTAAGGAGTCCTAACGTGAGAGGAAGTGCTGCACGCACTGCTTGGAGAAACCACGAGCTCCTCACATCTGTGCGCACCGTCTGCACACAGCTGCTTTCTTTGCGTGCGCTGCTTTGTCATTTTACCATCGAGAATAACTATATTTAATGATGATAAACAAATTCTGATTACACAGTTTGAACTTGTATAACATGGAGGTTTGGATAAGAGAGGAAATAAAAAGGTGTGAAATGGATTTAACAATTTCCTTAAAAATGAAGCACTTATAAAATATTTTTAAAAGCACAGCCTTGCTTTGAGATTTGAATTAAAAATCTGTAGTCTCCAGTTCTTATTTTGACTTTACTTTGACTTTTCTAAGCTGGCCAGAGTCCACCTGCACAATGCAAGCGTAGTGTTCTGTTTTGGCCACTTGGGGGCAGTAAAGGGGATGATGTAACTGTGATGTTTGCCAACTATTTTCACACGCAGCACTTATTTTGGCTTGTTTCAAGTTTGGTCATGAACTCAGCGGGAAATTAAATAAAGGACCAAACATGTAAAGGGTTCAGTCATATAACTGAAATATCCTTTCTTGTGGCTCAGTGGTGAAATTCAGGACATACGTTCATAAACAATAGGGCCCAGATTTGAAAACGTTCTAGAAATCTTCTTTGTTTTGTTCAAAATAAAATGAAATGAATGATGTGTAGATATAATATAAATCTATTACTAAATTTTGAAAGTTTGATTACTACTTGGAATTACTAAGTTAATAACACTACATTACCCGTTCATGTGCTTTAGAGATTGTTTCACATTAACATTTGTTAGAAAATGTTTTGTAGTTTGAGTCACTGCATTGATTATGTGGATTGTTTAAACCTTATTCCAGGATTGATTTCTTTTTAGGTAGTTCACTGGAATAGACAAATAAGTTCTGAATAAAATTGAATAACTTTAAAATTAAAAACAAAAGCTAAAAAGCATGACACATTCATTTTCATATGAAGTCAAAAAAAAGTTGCAATATGACCTCATGAGAGGCCCTGCTTTAAGCAAAAACACATTTTTCATCTCAGTACTTTTAATGTGATCACATGAAGCTCTAAGGGATGCTGTATCCTGTCGAACTGAGGTTGACTGAGCGACACTTAACGTTTCTCAGTTCAGTTTTACCTCAAAGTACATCTATTCATGAGCCCTTTGTTCATTGTGAAGCTGTTTATGTCCTTCATCTATTTGTCTTCCATAAACTAAAACATACTAATGTGATCATGTTCAGCAATTTAGTGCCTAAAACTCTTGTTTTACGTTGATCTCTCTGTGATTAATTCCTTGCCTGCAGTCTTTTACCACTTGGAACTTGTTTTACTATAAAGTCTTTTCTGTGGTCTAGGTGGACCAGAGGATAATATCTGGTAAAATATTCTTCCTATGGTGTTATATGAACCAGGTGTTGGAAGTGCCAGAAAGGGCTAAAGTTCTGTCTGCTTCTGATTATGATCCTTTAAGGACTCAATTTTCTGGGTCACAGACTCTGCAGAGAGCACGATTCTTTTGGGAGGAGGAGGAATAGTTGCAGAGAAAAACCTAAAAACAATGTCCTGTGTCACACATCGGATTCAAATCTGATGAGGAGATATGTTGAAATCATTTACAGCTAAACAGATCCTTGGTATTTCTGGTTAGTGTCAATGCAAATAGGTTTAGGCTTGAGAAATTAGTCACACCCATTAACTTTGTATGCTATTGTCATATGACAATCACAACTTTTATTGTGTGTTACTGGGATTCTATGTGATATCTTAACACATATTAGACTCTACAGTTGAACTTGTAGGAAAATGACAAGTTGCTTTTGTTTTTGTTGTCACAATGAAAAATCTGAAAAGTGTGGTGAGCCACCTTGTGTCAATGGTTATGTGTCTTTTACGTCAGATATTGGGATATTTCTCTATCAGGTTTAAACAACTAGAGACGGAGATTTCTCTCCTTGCCTTGCCTGTCACTTTAAGTGGACATATAGTTGTAGATAGTTGGAAGTTGTACCATATTCTTTTACATCTTTCTCAGATGATAACTTAAGGATCTTAAAGAAAGGGGGGCTGATGACTACAAATGCCTCACACACTTTTCAGATACTTATTTGTAAAACAACTGAAAAACAATGTATCATATTTCTTCCACTTCAGAATGATTTGCTATTTTTGCATTGATCTATCAAACATTAAAACTTGTGGCTCTAATCTAAGAAAATGGGTAAAAGTTTGGGAAATGGAAAAGCCTCTTCAAAGAAATGCTCTTGCAGTAACAAACAATAGTAGTTTCTTGGTTTACAGAACTCCTTGCAGTGAAAATCAGTGAAATTAAAATCATCTCGTTGATCTAATTTCTTCCTCATTTAGAAATGTTTCCTTTACCCAAACAAATTAATCATCAAACACCACAATAACTAAAACAATAAAGATGAGCTCACTGTGATGAAACAGCTTTTGAATGCGTTTGTATTGTTAGGACCAAGACCTAGGCAATTCCCACTGATGGATGATTTAAGAGCTGATGCCAGAGAAGCGCTGGACATGTTTAGCAATCAACCATCTTTTATTATTTTTTGGTAACTAAAACTATTTCTAGCCACTAGATGCTCATTGCAAATGACCAAAAATCTAATTAGTTTTGTGAGCAACAAGCAGCTCCTTTGATATGACCACTTACGCAAATCCTTCCTCTGAGCATGCCCAGCGGTGGATTAACGGGCATCAACCTCAAGCAAAGACAGTAAGAGGATAAAGTTCACGTAGGACGAGCGCAAATAGACCTGAGCAGGTCAAGATAACACAAGCTCTTCTGTTCACACAAAACACTTTGTATTAGAAGGAGGAAGAGGTCCAGTCTTCTGCTGGTGAGTTGTTTTGGTTCTGATAAAACAATCGTTTTTAGTCAAAATCTTTCAGTCCCATATAAATTTTACTTGTACTTCCTATTCCCTTAGTGAGATTTCAGCACATCCGACTCTTTTTCATGGTTTAAAAGAATTAGCTCTTTACCTGCTCCTTTAGTGAGACATCTTCCTTACTTCTAAGAGTTTTAGGCATCTTTTTTTAGCATTTGAAAATGTTACAAATAATTGGTTCCATCTTCAAATGCTATAATCTTTTAGCCATCTTTTCACATTACTTTATGAAGTTTATAAATAAAGGTTAAATTTGATGGCAGCAGGATTTAAACAAGCAGGTTTTATAACCAGTTCAAACCCTGGCTTCAAATGGGTACATCTCCATTTGTAGTAAATCCTCATTGGTTGCCATATTGTTTAACTCCAAATTATAACCGGGATAAAGCAAAGCAGGAGAGTTCAGCTGCTGAATCAAAATTGGAAAAAAAAAGAAAAAGAATTGCTTTGATTTTTTATTTTTTTTTTGCTTGTTTTCTGTATATTTTCGTGACTTGCTGGAGCTCGGTCTCCTGGAACAGCAGACGGTCGCTGACGTAAACACTGTTTTCCTGCTGAGATGAACCCAACAATGTAATTTATTCAGGGCTCACACACTTCTGCTGGCCTCTCTGCGGTATGGCTTAGACTAAAAACTACAGTCAGATGTGAAAGCCAAAAGAAGAAATATGGTTATAGAATAAATTAAATGCAGTGAAAAACAGACTTTCAGTTTGTTTAAAGTGCTACAAATACCACAGCTATGTAACCTTTTAAATCTTCCTAAACATATTAATCTCTACTTACAACTGGAACTTTAATTTACAAATGTAAGAAAGTCTGGGTATTTTTCTTTCTTGCCATCAGAAGAATTCATTTATTAGCAATGAATTCTTTAATATTTTTGTTCTTGAAAACTATAAACAGAAATGTTCATGTGTGATCAAAGAATTTCCAAGTGACTATACTTTGTGAGCAAATGTGTAGCACCACCTAGTGGTAGATTTGATAAGTGCCTCTGGCGTTAAATCACAGTCAAGTTAATACCCTATTACCTCGATCAGATTTAAAACAAGTGGCAAAAGTATTAACACGTCTAGATTGTTTTTTTTCCATATTTTGTAATGTCAAAACCGCAAAGACCAGTCCAGGATGTCCCACCATCTCTCACCCAATGACTGCTGGAGACTGGCACCAACCTGCAACCCTGCGGTTTAGACAAATGACAGATATCCATAAAGTTCATTGTATGTTATTAGGATTTTAAGTGACACTAGTTAATGGATATTTGTGAAATAAAAGGGGAACATTGCATGGTGTTATATATATATATACATGACTAAGAAGGCTGAGTTGACTATTCAGCCTTTATGAGTCAATTCTTGTTAAAGAGCATATTTTACTAAAGTTGCAGATAAAAGTGTTTCATCTTTACCAACTTTGCATGTTTTTTCCTCTTTCTTGTTGCAAAACCTCAAGCTTTCAAGTTTTCAAGTATTGGGACATAAACTCAATTGGATTTTGTCTGGACTTGCATGCATAAAGTTGACTTTTACTATCAGTCATCAAAAAACTCCTGCGCAAAAAAAAAAAAAAGAATAAAAAAACTTCTCTTTCCTTTGTTTCAGACTGATTTGAATCACATCACAAATAGCCTCTAAGAATGAAGCTCCTTCTCAGTTTGATGACTCTCGTCGCTGCATCATGTGTCCTTAGTTTTGCCGATGCTGACCAAATGAATGTCTTCTCAGAGGACATCTTAAAACGTAAGTTGGCAAGTCAGAATCTTTTCCAATCCTGTTTCCATCCAGACAAAGAAAGTTTCAAATATTCCTTTAAAATCGGTTCATACATTTCCAATTTTTGTAAGTGTGAGAAAAAGAAATATTGCAACATGCTAATTTTTTTGTCTCAGAGCTGTCAGAGGATGGTGAAAAGCTTGTGAATGAGGAGATGAAGAGAGCGCTGTATGGCGTGAAGCAGATGAGGGAGGTGATGTGGAGGAATGAGCAGAAGCATGAGCACCTTATGAGCTCTCTGAAGCACAGCGGCAACAAGAAGAAGGCGAGAGGACTTGTCTGACATAAATGAGAGAAAAAGATATTCAAACATGATGAAAATATGCTACAAGCTTTCACTTCTCCCACCAGGGGGCAGCCCAGCTAGCAAAGGATGTGAGTGAGAAGCTGGAGGAGGCAGAGGAGCAGTGCAAAGACTCCCTGCAGTCAGAGTGGGAGGAATGCAGACCCTGTCTGGAGGATGCATGTAAAACCTTCTACACCTCCACATGCCGCAGGGGCTTTGCTTCTTTCCGCAGTAAGGTATGACAACCTTTTTCTTACAATATTAAAAAAGAATCAAAAAGAAGTTGGGTTGAGACCTTCTATTTTGCTTTGGAACATAACTGAACAGATAGTAATCGCTTACTTAAAAACCCTGCAGCATGACATTACATCTCTTTTATAATCATAAGTTTCCATTTATGACTAGCTGTCATGCAGAGCAAAATTGGAGTACTTAGTTTACCTCACAAGATGTTTTCTTTGGTCTTTAGAGGCCTGAAATGTGTAACTAGAGTGTCCATCAGTGAAGAAATTATATAAAATACAAGCTAATCTTCCTTATGTTGAATCCAGTTCATAAACGGATCATAAAACAATGTGACAGTGGAGACAGACAATCAGTAATTTCCTCATTTACCCAGTAAAGACGAGACATTAAACAACCACAGATAGGGGCTCAACACAGTTTCAATAAATTCAGATTTTAACTCAATTTTCTCTGCATTTGCAAAGAAAATTATGATACATTAAAATATGAAAATGCTGTCTTTTGTGCAGTCACATTGCAACCACAAGCTTCAATGTGTCTTATGATTTTTATTGCATGATATCTAAAATTTAGTAAACAAAGAGGCCTTGGATGCTTATGTAATGCTCTCCTTGCCTGGTGTCTACGTTTAGGTGGACGATTATTTCATGTTAGGTTTGTAGCGAGCCATATTCTTACCACTTTCAGATAACTGTCTCCTTTCCCAGTTGTTAAATAATCTCTCCATAACCCTGGCAATCATCTCACCACCCTCAAGCCTAAAGCTACAAGGGGGGATGGCAGTCAAATACTCCAACTGCCGTAACGTTCATGTGTTGCAGGTGGAATCCTTTTTCCAAAGAGTCTCCAGACGCTTTGGTCCAAGAGAGCGCCCTCTGGAGGCAGGAGACATCTTGGTGAACCAAAGTCCTGACGAATCAGAACCAGATGTAGTTCAGATTGAGAATTCTTTCAAGCGAGTTATGAGCAAGGTGGGGAGCCTGGTGAACTGCAGCATCGCCTTGGTCTCCAGGATGAGCAGCAAGCTTGACGGAGTCCTTCAGAAGGCTTTCCTGAACAACACCAATGAACTGTCAGAGGAAAGCGCTTCCGATCCATACTACCCTGGGCGCGACTCCGGCTTCCTGCAGGGCGTTGGGCTGGAGGAGGTGCTAGAGTCATTCTTTGACTTTGGAAAGAGCGTGGTGGAGGAGTTTGGAGCTGTGGTTACCCAGGTGTTTGATGATATCCATCAGACTGTGGAGGAGGAGACTAAGAAAGGTAACTCAGGTCTTTTCATACATGTGCCATTGGACCAGAGTTGTGTGGATGTAATAATATGCACATTTTCCTCTTTTGTCCAGAGATAAAAAGCTTCCCTCGCTTCCTGCAGAACAGGAAGCTGTGCAAAGACCTCCGCAGGCAGACATCAGAGTGCTGGCAGCTTCAGAACAAGTGTGAGGCCTGCCAGGGAGCTCTGCTCACAGGTGAATCTCCTCTTCACTCAAATTGTATTATTTTTGTCAAGCTGACACCTTTACACACCACAGCTCATGCTTTCATTTCACCACAGAGTGCCCCAGTGTTCGTGAACTGCATGTGGAGCTGGATGAAATATCCCAGCTGCTGGATGTCTCCAAACAGCAATATGATGAGATCTTGTCCATTGTCCAGCATCACACCGATGAGACGGTCATGTGGCTGACCAACATGGCAGCCGAGTTCAGCTGGGTGGCTCAGGCTGTGAGCAACAGCAGCACTCCTCAAAATGTTTTCCGCATCACAATGGTGAGTAGGCAGGGTTGACAAAAACACGCAACAGACCAGAGGAGGCAAAAGTAAAATTGAATAAGCTGTGAATATGTATTGAATCAAGTTTTCTCCATGTTTCATAAGTGAATTTATTTCACCAATTCAATTTAACAGGCAAAACTCTGAAAACCTTAGGGAAGACAAAACAATCACAGACATCATCCGGAACCTGATTGGTAAAGAAGTTAGCTGCTCCCAGAGTGCTGCATTGAGAGATGACAAAAAGTTTAGTGGAAGGAGAACCTGTGGTGGACAAAGGTGCACGAATATCAAGAACAGACATGCTTACTCTTTAACAACTCCTACAAATGTATACCCTGCATTCTTTGCAGCTTTGATTGTACCCCTACAAGCAATTTTAATTTGTGCTGCTGAATTCATTAGATGTTTTCTACAGAGCTGTAAGAGTCTCTGTATCTAAAATATTTGCTATAACTGCTGCATTTCCAGTGCCATTCATCCCTTTGAAGCAGAAGCAACATGAAAAGCAACTCACTTGAATTAAGGAAAAAGGAGAGGACTGCTCCTCAGTTGTTCAAAGTCCTTCTGTTATATGAAAGTAAATTTACCATCTTATCTAGACAACATCCCAGAGTCTGGAGGAAGAGTGCAAAAGTACAGAATCCAAGCTGCTCTATGCTCAGTGTGAAGTGTTCTCACTTTAGGGCAACAAGTCATCAGCTGGTGTTGGTTCACTATGTTACAACATGTCCAAAGAAGGTGCAACCATCAGTCAGGGAATTTTACATTCTATGCCGTTTCCCACAGAGAATCTATGAAGTCTTGTCAAAAGGGAAATTAAACATCAGAGACAACAATGCAGAGCAGCTGAAGGCCACATTTAAAGCAGCAGAAGTTTTCTCAACATCTCAGCAGACCCACAATCCGACTGTCTCCCTGCTGTAGTAATGTGTGAAAAAGTTAGTCTAAATCAACATTTCCTTTCAAATCTTCTGTTCTTATTAGTCTTATGTAACATTTAAATTCTCTAAGATGAATTTCATTATTTTCATTAGCTATTAACCTTAATCATCAGCATTAACAGAAACAAAGACTTGAAATATCACAAAATGTGATGATTCGACTTCATCACAGGCTGAAGATTACCAGCTTAATCAGAATGCGTTTCTGTTCCGAATCTATTATACAAACACTTTTATTGATATCTTGAATTAAAAAAGGGGGATGCGTCTGTCTGCAAGAGAAAATGCAATTACCTTTTCTTTTCTCTAGGTGGCACCAGAGAGCCATGAGGAGCAGAACATGTCTGCCACTGAGACTAAGGTGGAAGTAAACGTCCTGAACTCTCCCCCACTCACACTCAACATCCCTGGGGAGCTGGAGCTGCACGATCCAGCTTTCATCCAGTACGTGGCCCAAGAGGCTCTGGACAAGTACAAGGAGATTGTCAGGTGAGTCTCGCTTAATGGCTCAGCTTTAGCAATGTGGTCCACGTCTTTGATACAATACAAACCATAAACTCTTGACACTAGACCTCTGTTGCTTACAGTACGTTTTGTTTCCCCCAACAGGATTGAAGATGCGTAACACTGTTCAGTCTTCGTTATTTTCCGCACTTTATAGTAGTAAACATCTTCGTGTTGATATCTGAAGACACTACAGCTGTAGCCAATATTTATTTGACTTTCAAATTTTCTTCTTGTTAAATAGTGTAACTTCACAAAATATGTTCTATTCACAGACCAAGTGAAATGAGACACTTTCTGAATTTTTTAGGGGATGTTAAACACATGAAAGCTACATGTAACATTTAGTTTATCATTTTATTTTATTCTGTACAAAATCATATTAGTTAACATTCTCATAACTTTCATCATGTGTACCCACACTAGATCAGGTCTCATTCTTAAGGGACAATCTCTTACATGAATGATGCACAGAAAGAAAAACACAATTCACATCTTCAATATTGTCAAATTTCTCATACTTTCAAGGATTCTGTACCTGTGAGAATTTAAACATACTTTGACATTTTTATTATTTATTAAAGAACTAAGCCATGGCTCAGCCATAGTCTCTGTTATGTGCTTGTGTTATCTGAGTTTTATTAGATTAGGTTATGAGTGTGAAAGTGGAGGTAAATGTCATACTCAAGTATAGAACCTCCTCACATATGTGTAAAAAAGCTCAAAATAAGTTCATCTTTCATTTGCAGTACCATATTTTCATACTAGCTGTAGTTTGACAGTAGAATTTGAAGATTTCTATTTTTTAACCTCCGTTCCCATCCTCCTCGCTGTGTGGGAGTGGAACGATAAACCTGCATCAGTTTCTGTCATTTTAAACTTTGCTTTGACTGTAGATGTTGCTAAGCGTATACATGTGACTTATTGTAACCAATTTGTACCTTGGTTACAACGAGTACAACTGGCATGTTCACATACCTTTCCCATTTTGAAGAGAGTTTATTAAAAATGTAAAGTCATATGCTGCAAAAAAAAAAAAAAAAAACTAAATGGGAATTTAGGAGCTAAAGCTAAAATGTTCAACATTTTGATCAATTTAAAAAGTTTAGCATTTATTTAATAAAAATAAAAATAAATAAATGTGACTTTTAATATTAAATATATTTGTTAGGTATATTTACGGGAGCCACAAAATGTAAATTCCTGAATCCGCCTCACACAGGATGTCATAAATTGCCAATTAGAAATTCAACACCAACTAGAAATATATATTAAAAAAACAAATAAAAGCTAAACTTATTTGAAAGATCTTCTTTTTTACACATTTACCAAAAGTCTTTCCTGTATGTTGCTAATTAATTAGCTTCCTGAAACTGATATTTAATTGTGAGAAACTCAAAGTAAAAGAAAGAAAAAAAAAAGTTTATTAGTGGAGTTGACAATTTGACAAATTAAATCAGATATTTTTTTCCTAATTGCACAGTTTAAAGTTCATTCATATAAATTGTTCCTTTTAAAAAAATTAGAAAAAAAACCCTATGAATTACCAAATTAAAATGACAAAAAAGAAAGGCAAAAAAAAAGGAAAAACTGAGTTTTTAGTTCAAGTTAAAAATCATATAAAACCGATCTCTTATCCTGAATTGCCCATCTGCTCACACCTGCTAAAAATATGTTTTTAATATAAACTGTATGTACATCAGCTTTGATCTCTCAGTACATTCTTACATCCATTCAGCAGACCTTTTTATTTAATTAGCCACATGCTTTACACTCATATCACATACTCAAGTTAACCAGTTATTGGTCGCTTAGAAAGACGTCCTTAATCCACTTACGGATTCAAACCAAACGATAGTTCATATAAAAGATCTGGATTCAGATTAAAAATATCTGACTTAATAAAAAGAGAGAATTTGTAAGAAGGTGGGAGAAAATCCATCATTTAAAAAGTTTAGAGAGAAAAAAAAAAAAACAAAAAATAAAAACACGTCCATCTGCCTGTTTGTATCACAGTGTTGTGGCCAGCTCACATGAATTTATTTTGATAGTTTCCCAGAGCTTAACATACCCATTTGCACACTTGGTCCCATTGTACATCAGGGACAATCATTTTCAGATGCCAGTGTTGTCATGGCCTACTTTTTAATTGCTTTTTTGCGTAAAAAATCATTTTTTGATCTCCACCAATGTACCTTAGAGTTTAATCTAAATCCCAGGACTAAAGGTTGTCTCCAGGCTGGTACTGTGGCTCCGTAGCTGTAAAGTAGTCTTCCAGGAAGGACTGGATGTATTCGAACGTCGGCCTTTCGTCTGGCTCCTTCTTCCAGCACTGCCTCATCATCTCATGCAGGGACTCTGGGCAGCCCTGGGGGCAGGGCATGCGGTAACCGCGATCCACCTGCTCCAATACCTCTCTGTTCACCATGCCTTGAGAAACAGAATCAAAATGAGTATATTGAAGAAAATACATTCTAGTAAATAAGGCTTGTACTTCTAGGGTTGTTTGGGGAATCTCTGAGTTGGGAAATTTGGGGTTTGATTAAGACACTTGAATGGTATCAAAGTTGGTTAGTCCAATCACTACTGTACCTCCCAAAGTCACATTAAACACAAAGAACACAATCCTGCCATAAAGCAGCACGTAATGCACGTTCCAGTTTGTTGTTTTTGCTCACTTGTTGTTTTTTCGATCACACACTTAACAGTGATTATTTACAAAGAGCGATCGTTATGCAAACTGCATTTGGGAGCAGATTTTCCGAGTTCCAAAAGAAAAAAAAAAAAAAAAAAAAAGACCTTTTCCCTGTTGATCTTCATAATAAAAATGTACGTCACAGAGTAGTCATGTAGTGCGTCATTCCTTCCAGGACGCACTGCAGGGAAAATAGACATTTAATTATGAATGCTAATTATGTATATACTTAGTCATTTTGATAATAGGCTAATATAAACACTTAAAGCCTGTTTTGCCTTAATTATAAGCCTTATATAAGGCTTTTAATTTTTTGCAGCGCCAGGCAGATTTGTTTTTTTGTTTTTTTTTGGTAAACTATGGCTCAACATTTTTGGTTGCCGACCCCTGTCCTAGAACAACCAGACATAAATTCAATTCAATTCAATTTAGCAAGATTGAAAAAAAATAATAATAATACTAAAATCGCTGGACGTACACTGCTCATTTTAATTAAGAATAGGCAATATGTCAATATTGAGACCAGTGGAGACATGCTCCAAAAGGTATGATCGCATTGAAAAAAGTCATTTTCTTTCCCCTTCAAAGGTTATGGACTACTTTGTGTTGGTCTGTCAAATAAAATCTCAATAAAATACTTAGAAGTTTTGTTTGCATGTAAAAACGTTAAAAAAAAAAAAATAATAATAATTGGTTTGCTTTTATAAACACTGTATACATAAAAGAAGACTGACTGACCACCGGTAAAGATGGTAAAGATCTCAAACGGAGAAAAAAAAACAAATGTGGAGCAGAAGCAGGAAAAAAGATTAGCTGTGGGGATGGAAAAATTTGGCCAACACATGTTTTTCAAATCCGCATCACCACTATCCTCAAATAGTCAGAGCAAACATGGAACATTTTATAATGTCAAGAAGACTTATTTGATTAGATTATAAACACAGCATGCTGTATTTCTGCCAACTGGCTAGAGAAATTGCCACAGAAACCACTGTTTTAAGAAGGAGAGTTTCAGAAAACCTGAGTGACCTGACAGGAAGCTGGGCTGTTATTTCCTGAGAGACCTGCAGCTCTGACAGACCAAAGACATTGTTAGGAGTGTTGGCATAGATGCCCCAGAGAGGTTAACATGCTGCCATTTGTCACCACCAGCATTGGTGTCAAGCAGAATGCCAATCAGCGCTGCTTCATCTTTGAGTCGTGGATTCCGCTCTGAGACAGGAAGACAGCGATGCTGAACCCTGTGACACGGCACAGAGACCGCTCCGCTGGGAGCTCAACTGCAGCTAAAAGAGGTTATGACGGAATCAGTGGCACGGCCGCGGTCTCATTCCCCTCCGCTCCGCTGTGGGAGAGTGGGGATCAGATTATCTCACACTGGGAGAGAGAGCGGCAGGGCTCAGAGCAGCTGCTGATTCTGGGATACGATAGCCCGGTGGTATGCCGGATGCTACGGTGTTAGCATGATTTATGGCTTTCATCTTAAAACCTGAACTCCAAATTAAATGTTTGGTCATCCATGTTCAGATATATTTATTACAACAAAGGTAATTTAAAGAGGAAACAATGTCATGCTCCCATTCAACATCTGCATCAGAACATTGGATTAGAAAATTAGTCCCCGCCCTAGACACACAACAGAAAAAAAAAAAAAAAGTGTACATCACATGGCTTAAAAAGGAAACAAGGGCAGAATTAATTAAACTGAATGATTTGAAGTGGAAGCAAAGCCACCGTAGCCAGATGGTCTGGCAGGCTGACCTGGTGGTTAGGATGGGCTGCATTCAGAACGCTGATAAAGGCGCATACAGACAGCCGGGCTCAGCATGCTCCGACTGGGAGCAAGCTAGTGGAGGGGTTTTCCCCCGACTGACAAGTCACAGGACACCGGCTCTGACTCACACCAGTTAAACTCATTTCTATTCTGATCCACACAGGGGAAATAATACAAGATTTAATTGACAGAATTAAAATATCAAGGCGGGGGAGGGGGGATCCTGAAGCAGCACATCCTTATTAGACATCTTTCTTTCATGTATATGAGCATCCATGTTCTGCTTACCTGGATATGGAACTCTGCCCTTTGTTACCAATTCTGTCAGTAGTATTCCAAACGACCACACATCTGATTTGATTGTGAAGCGACCGTACAAAGCAGCTTCTGGGGCCGTCCACTTGATGGGGAATTTAGCACCTGGGGGAAAAGAAAAAAAAAAAGATTAAGTTAAAATTTTAAGCATGAGGTCAAAAAATAGCTAAATGTACAAAAAAATAATAATAAAAAAATGGGGAAACATTAAGACGGGTATCATTTCACTCCTACCATTTTTTATGGTGGGATGATTATATACAACATGCAGCTCTATTGGTCCCACTTTTGAGTTTACTGCACATTTTTATCTAGTCCAGATTTATTCCACATTTCAAATACAGGCTCTAATACACACATATATATCACACCCTTGATAATTGGATAATCGTTCTTAAGCAACTTAAAGAGAAACAACAACATTCTTTTAGTAACCATGAGAAGCTTCCTGGATGCGTTTGGTTTGAATGTTTAGCTGCTGCTGGTTCTGCTGATGGAACCAGAACCAAATCAGACAGAAGCAGGAAGAAATCTGGCCCAAATACAGATCTGCAAGGGATGCAGGATTGGGTGTGATTTCACTTTTTAAATTCCATCATGGACTCTGTTGAGAAGGGAGGCATCCAGAAGGTGCAGGTTAGTAGCTTCCTGCTCTTACCCAACCCTTATGTGTAATAATCTGCAGCAGTCTTTCAAAGGTATTAAAAGATAGTCTTAAAAATACATCAGCGGCCATGTTGAGTGCACCAGTGGCATGACGGTCCAAACACACACCTTGACGAGCCGTGTATTCGTTGTCCTCTATGAGCCGAGCCAAGCCAAAGTCTGCGATCTTACAGACCAGGTTGTCGGCCACTAAAATGTTGGCGGCTCTAAGGTCCCTGTGGATGTAGTTCATTCTCTCAATGAAGGCCATGCCGTCTGCGATCTAGGATGTGCAGCACAAAATAATGGGAGGACGTATCAATATGTGGAGTACTCCATAATACTGCCACCACCACATTTCACTGGTTTTGTACAGTTGATTTATTTCTACAGCAAAAAAATTCTCCCCTTCATGTTTGTAGCTGACCAGGTAAGAATTTTATATAATTAAATGTTTTATTTACAGTACCTGTGAAGCCATATCCACCAGCTGTGGAAGCTTCAGATGTTTTCCATCTCCTTCTTTCAGAAAGTCCAGCAAACTACCTGTCAGAAGTGAAAAAAAAACAAAAACAAAACCACTACAGTTAAGCAGAATCAACACACATGTGTGTACAAAGGTAATGCAGCAGGAGTCTCTGCACCAACCACAAAAGATACGGAAAACAGGAGGAGGAGACATGGATGTTTTGGCACGGATAACGTGGGACTTTTGTTCCACTAATCTCAATCCTCATATGGATCTTTGCAACTAAAAAGAAATCTACTTTTCTTTTACTGTGTAACTAAACTCAAAACATTAAATCCAACTTAATGATCATAAGTTACACTGATGGAAGGTTATACAGCACAAAACAATTATTATATGTGGGAAAATGTTTAAAATGATTTTCTACTTATATGTTAAGAGGTTATTTTAGCAAAGAAAACCACACCTTTTCTAAATAAATTTTGTTTGATCTTCAAGTCTCAAAGGTGTGAGAATGTTCTGCAGCAGTCATTTAGAAAAGCAAAACATATTTAAAGAAGTTAATCACCAACTTTAAATTGGCTTCTGTTAACACTGAGGCAGAGAAATCACAATACAGTACAGGTTCTTCAACTTCCAAAAATTGTGGTGTATGACTTACAGTTTGAGAGTTTCATTGTTGATAATGCACTTGTGGTCATGAATATAGGATATATTTTTTTATTTTATGTGTGTAGATACTGATGAAAACAATTTATGCAGCAAATTCTTACACCTTACATATATTTTACCTTTGAAACTAACAATAAATTTTGCACACTATGTATGGCAAGTGTTCCTGCTTAATCAGAGCAAAAACCGTCTGCTGGAGAGAGGAGGTGTCACCTTTAAGCAAGGACAATCTGTCAGGACTGATTGAGATTTATTGTGTAATGAATGGTTGGCAAGATAAATGTGCAAGACAGAGGGGAAAAACCCCCCCAAAAAAACATGTAGAAGTAATCACCAGCTGGTCAATCCGCAGTCTGGAATACATCATATTCAGCATATTTGCAGAATAAAATGATGCTGTTAAGAATAAACTGTCGCTTTGCATTAAAACAACCCCTGTTATATCCGAGTTAGCCATATGGTCAATGAGGGAGCGCATGCCGTTAGCAGTGCTCCGACTGATGAGAACACTATTTAGAAATGCTGTGCTGGCAAAATTCCTGCGGATATGAAATCAAAGTGACAAGGGCAAACTGAGTAAAAAAAACAACAACAGACAAACATCATTTATGCAAACATCCAGATGTTTGTTTGAAAGGAGGGAAGTCTTGCTCTTTTTCATAATACAGCAACAACCTTCCAGTTCGCAATGTACAAACTAGCATATTGTTTCCCACTATGATAAAGTCTAAGCTTTATGTGAGATTTATAACTTTTGTTTAAAGTCTTTTTAGTGCATATAAACTTCTGAATTTGGACAAATCTAAAAGATGTTTTGAACAATATTTCCTCATTCTGGTATTAAGCAAACCTAATTAATGTTGCTAATGCTAACTGACCTAAAAGTCTATTCTGAATTGCCAGAGAGACAAAAAAGTAGTTACACACCTTTTTATACAGTAAGTATCTGGCTTATTGTTTTATGAAATATATTTTTAAAGGAGGCAAATATGTCACTTTATAAAAAATTATGTTTTTTTGTAAGGTGTATCAAAATCCGCTATAACATTATGCCTTTGAACGCTGCTTACCTTTACCCATGAACTCAGTGACGATGTAAATGGGCTCCTCAGACACCACAGCGTAAAGCGGCACCAGCTTATCGTGTCTGAGTTTCTTCATGATCTGAGCTTCCTCCAGGAACGCCTCTGGGGACATGGTCCCTGGTTTGAGCGTCTTGATTGCCACTTTAGTGGTTCCATTCCATGTGCCTGAGTAAAAAAAAAAAAACAAAACAAGGCAAAATCAATAACATTTTCCTATGAGGCACATAAAATGACTTACCGGTAATATGATTCTTTGATATTGCTCATTTCTGGGAGTTCTCCCATGTGTACAAAAAAACCATCAGTAACTTCCTGGTTGGGACCGACTTACTCACGTCCTGCTTACGTACAATGAGCTGAGGATGGCCTTTATAGATGACTCATACTGACCAAACTCTACCAAGCTGAAGGACAAAGTAGGGCAAAATACACTCAGAATGCCATCTGAAATCAGAGTGACAGTACAAATGCTCCAGAAGCGTAGAGTAAGGAAGATTGACAGTAAAAAGTTGCAGCAGAGCCGGAAGAATCCTGAGCAAACAGAGCAGGGAGAGGCAGAATAAAATTCCTGGGATTACCCAGCGGAGGCTTGCATGTCGAGGCTTGCTGAAGGCCAGCCTCGGTTAAAGACAAAAGTCGTGTTCGCTCAGAGGGGCCTGTCTGAAATGTAGGCTGGAGAAATGAAGCGTATGACGTGACCTGTGTTTACAGAACTCTGTGTGTAACAAAAAGAGCCAACAGCTATCAAAAATCAGCCTTCAGTATGTGGGCTGGTGAAGCAGCATGATGATCAGCTTCATTACTGACACACACCAATTAAACAGAGTTTACACACGTCAACCGTGTTTCACATTAAAACTGCATCAGCTATGAATAATGTAAAGAGGATGCTTTATCTCTGTGTGTAAGCCCTAATGGCTGTGTTACTGTATGCCAACAAAGCTATTTGCCTTCTTTACTTATTCATAAGCCAAGTGTCGAGTATCAATACCGCTAAGTAGATTTATCCTCAAGTGTTGCTGACATGGGAAGTACAACGTGAATAGTTAAGGGTTGTGGAAACAAATTAATCCCTTTGTGCCCTACAGAACAAATCAGAAAGAAACTTAGCTTTTAATGACTGAAACAAGGTTTTAGCAGATAAATGTGTGAACCATCACTCTGAACACCCCACTGCCAGTATCATGCTGTAGCGATGGCAGCATCATGAGCTGCTTTGCAAATGCCAGCCACTAGAATGGAAGGTCGCACTGTGCCTATGTCAAGCTACATTTCATTATCAAAATTGTAGATACGCTCCAAGCAAAAATACACAAATATTCTGCGAATAATTTGGAGTTATGCTACACAGAAACATCCATTAGTAGAGTGAATCTGCAAATGGACAAGTGTCCACTTGGACAGCAAATATGCTGTGTTTTATTCGTCATGTGCAACTCTGACAAAAGCAATGGTATTTATGGAACTGTACACCAAAATTAATAAAATAGAGAGATTGAAAAAGCTCGGGTGAAAAAGCACTCTACAAAAGTTAGCTGAGAATATTTACAAGTTACTTTTTTTTCCACTTTCAGCTGACTATCTACGGTAAAAATACTCCACTGAGCTAAGAAAAGCAGCTAATGACATATTCCTCTCAAACCTGCCTCCAGAAGCCAGGAAAAATCCTCTAGTTGAGTCACTTGCTCTACAGTAAGTACCAAATGTATTTACAGTAAGCTCAGGCGCATCACAGTTTACCCAATTAATCTCTGACATTCAGCCTTATGCTTGAGTGCGGTGTAATCTGCGCCTTACCCATCCAGACTTCCCCGAAGCAGCCCTGTCCCAGTTTGACGTCCAATCGGAGGGACTCTCGGGGGATTTCCCAGGCATCTTTAGCAAGTCCCTGAGTTTGCGGCTTCACTGTCGGGCACACAGTGGTCAGCTTGTAGCACAGACCGTCCACATGTTCTGGGAAAAAATAAAATAAAATAAGATAAAACCGGCTGGAGTTACAAAACAGTCATGATGGACCAATGGAACAATAATCAAATTGGATAAAACAGAACTTAAGCATATAATTTTTTTATTTAATTGTGACAAAGGTGTAAAACCAACAAGTTGTATTTATTATCTGACAGATGAATTAAATCCTCAATATAACCGCTCTCTTAAAATTGGCTTCTGCCAGGAGATCAAAAATGATTTAGAGCAATATGAAGAAATACAGAATTTTTAACACACAGTAAGTATTTATTACTTGAAACATTTTTTAAAATGACCAGACATCAATATATATAATTTTTGAATTTTCAATAAACTCTTTGTAGTACATGAGTTAACATTCTGCCATGCTGTCAAGCTTTCTTGTAACAAACCAAAGGGGATTTTTTTTTTTTAGAAGCAGCTGACTGCTTATCAACTCTGTGCAGATCAAAAGATGCATTTTAAACATTTATTTTAGCATCACATGATTTGCTTTCGGGGCAAAAGCAACGAGGTGTTTTTAACGTCGTCTTCTGCTCGTTACAAATTCATAACATTTAAGATTTAAAGTTTTCAACCACTAATTTTTGAGTCTTGTAGAAAATGAGACATCTCTTAAAAGCCAATAAAACAATGCTGAAGGACTTTTGAAAAAAAAAAAAAAGAAAGTGGTTCTTATTTGGAAAATGAAAAAAAAAATCTTCAGTCACAAAAAAACAACCAAACTCTTCTTATAACTTCTGACCAATAAATATTTATTGCTTATCATTGGTGATGAGTTTTCTTTAGCTCTTGCCACAGATTCTTCATCAGGTTAAAGTTGGAACTCAGTCAGGCATATGAATACTTTTGGGCTTTACTGTGTGACACGACACCAATGAGGACACAACCTTTGTGACTTGAAATACACCTCTACAAAAAAAATAACTTAAAATAAGAATCTTTTTTTATGAAATTCAGTCTTTAGTTTTAGAAGAATTTTTACTTCGTCTTCTTTTCAGAATTGCTTCAGTTCATAGATTATGATCAACATGACTAGCCATGACTTTCTTAACAACTTTTTGAAGTACCACTAAAATGTCTTATTTTAAAAATGTACTTCCCTGTTTGAATAATTCTGTTTTGTTAAATCCAACACTGTCATGAGGAATGCCACTTTACCAACCTGAATCATTTTGCCATTCCATTTTTAAGACGCATTCCAGTGGTAACTCTTTTAATCCCATTTTGCTTTGCACATTTATAACCCCTCAACACTTTTAACTAAATTCTGTCAAGCTTCACCAGCTCTTGTCTTATCTTTAAGCATTGCATGGTTTATTTTTTATTCTTTCCTGATAAAATGTTCAGGGTTTCATACAATTTCCACATGTGAATAATATTTTCCTCTGCAGATGGAGGGAATCTGAACTATTTAAATACGTCCTCGATCTATGGCAGGTCAAGTGCAAAATAACATTCCCTCTCCATGACCATTGCTCCTGTCTTTCCTTCCTTGCCAGCACTTAAAACATGGTCCATAAATGCTCAATAAAAAACACCACCCTGTTTCACTAATTACATTCATATCCCGGTTACACAACCAACAAACACATGGCAGGCTGGAAGAAAAAGCAATTTAACCCAAGGGTTTTGTTCACAATGTAAACAAATATTTGTGTAATGGCTACCTGAGAAAAAGGTTTTACAAGGCAGCATACCTGTGTAGTGTTTCACCAGCATCTGTAGTGACACAAACTGCGCTCGTGTAGTAATGTAATAACCCCCATTATCCAGCTTGCGGATCTTGTAGTGTTTGACATTGTCTCCCTTCGTTTCGTCCCAGTCGCGTAAAGAGAGAGAGTAAGCTCCTTTAAAATCCAAAGACATGAAGTTAAGTGCGGATCTCAGCAAAAATAGATAAATACTGGGACAATGCAGGTCACCAGATGTAAATTGAGGAGCAAGTTTGCATTTCTAAACTTAATCTAAACATTTACAGAAAATCAGAAGGGAAAAGAAATCAATGTTTAGCTTTATGAGTGGGACATCAGCACTTAACCCTTTCACATGCAGACTTTCAGAAGAGTCAAAAAATTCATTGCATTTAAACCAACTAGAGATATAAAGGTCTTTCTTTACCTAGTTTCTTTTTGAACACATTTTCTTACCTTTTGTTGTTTCGCTCTCTCTTATTAAGAAAGTACCCCTCTCATTTCCTGGTAGCAACAAGAGACGCTCAGTGTCTTTTCGGCTCAATTTCCCAAAGTACCACCTGCGGAAGAGTGGGGGAGGGGGAGACAGAAACTTGAACAAACTGTAGACGAGTGTGAGACGTTCTTATCAACAGAAGAACAACACATTTGTGATGCAATGTCTGAAAGCTGGACACCTGTCTAGTTCATGTAGTATTAAAAATGGATGTGAATGTTTTTTGTGCTTCTCATATGAGGATAGCAAGTAAATATTGTGCATGCTCCAGGCACTGCTGCTTATAACCCGATCTAATAAATATTTAGAGATTTCAAAAATTGTTTATTTCTATAAATAAGAAATAAGCTTGCAGCTCTAGACAATCTTACTTCTTTGAAAAACAGAGCACAGTCTATTTCCAGACACACCAATGAGTTCAGTCAGTTGTTTCATTAGGCGGTATCGCATCCCGTTGATAACAGGTGCTCACTTGAGTTTTTTAGACGTCTGGTGAAAGAAAATTGGCTGCTTTCCCCCCAGTGTTTAAAACATCCGGGATTAATAAAACTGTCAGAGCTAAAGAGGAAAAAAATGTTGTCACACCAGAGGAACTGAATAATAAGAAAACATAAGCAATATGTTGTTTTTCCTCATTCCAAATCAGGCATTTTTTCATCTTAATCAGAAGAAAATCAGTAAAGAAGTTGGTAAACATGAGACCAACAAGTCGAATCTAAACTTTCATGACAAAGTTGGAATTTGGCTTCTCACTCTTCAGATTGTATGGAGTCAGCTGGGGCCACATAATTGCTGGGGATGTAACCATTCTCTCCTGTGTTGATTGAGCGGGCCTCCCACCAGTCACCTTCCCTGAGGAGGCAAGTAAATCACCAATAAGAAGCATAATAAACAAACAAAAGCACTAGAGAGAAATCCACCTACTCTCGTATTAAGACTGCACAGCATACATGAAGATAAAAAGAAGCAAGGCCATTTCACGCGTCACTCGTATTCTATTGGGGGCGGAGTTTAGCCTTGAGTTAGAGCCTTGCTTTTCTCATCTAAACCTGATGACACCTCTGCAGACAGAAGCATCTAACCAAGACTTAAAATGGAAATAAAGCAACAGTCAAGCAATAATCTTTGTATTTATGGATATGGGTTGACTGTTTTGTTTCTGCTGGTCTTATTAATGTTAAAATTATGTTTTGTACTGTTTAGAAAAGTGTCATGTGGTGAGAATATTAAATTCTTAAAGACAACTTTACAACAAGGGATCAAAAGTATGCTGGGGCTGGTTAGAGACCCAGCCTATTTTTGATATATAAAGATTTTATAAAGTGAATTAGAAAAAAAACAACTGTTCTGCTAAATCACTTCTATTTTCTTTTTTTGGTTTATTATCCCTCTAATGCAGGGGTGTCAAACTCCAGTCCTCAAGGGCCGCTGTCCTGCAGTTTTTAGATGTGCCACAGGTACAAAACACTGGAATTCCCTCCTTCTTGTGTAGATAAGTTCCCCAGAGTCTTGCTAATGACCTAATTATTCTATTCAAGTTTGGTGCAGCAGAGGCACATCTAAAAGTTGCAGGGCGGTGGCCCTCCCGGACTGGAGTTTGACACCTGTGCTCTAATGTGAATGTGCCACACACACCAGTGTTTATTCATAGAGTAGCGCTAGATCGGCTCCTCTATCGCACCTGTTGCTACACACTGCGGGTCTGCTGGCTGAAAGGAGGACTGCAGTTTTTACTTAGTTAGAAAGAACTCTAGAAAAACTAAGATGGACAAATATGGGAGTTGCAGATATATCTGGTTAAGAAAGAACACGGAACTATATAGTTAAATAATTTTTCTGTTTTAAATTTGTCAGATTTTTATTTTTTTTTATGCTCTTAAATATCTGTTGTACATCTATAGGTACATGATCAAATTATCTTAAAACTCAAATTTCCCCAGTATCCCATGGTGTGGAATATAGTTGTGCTAAACTCATGTAACATTAATGAGTTTATTGCTCAAAAGCCCATTTTCCCTCTCTATAAACAGCGACAGATACTTCCGTCCAACACAGAGTTTCTGGAAAGCCGTCCCTGGGTCATGTCACACAGAGACGAGAAACAAAGATTACTAAAACTGCCTTTATTTTACCGTTTGTCTGTGCGTCTCAGTGTGAAGGGCACACAAACACTTTAGAACCCCAGGGTCTTGGATCAACTCCACAAAATTTCCTAATTGCAATATTCCACAAATGTAATAGTGAATTTATTCAAAATTTCCATCTGCAGCTGCCACATTGTGGAAATCCTGAACATTGATCATGGGAAAGTCTGGTATATATTTACTCAAGCTTCCCCAAACTGTGTAAATCTGGCCAGTTACAGCCACATCTCACTGTAAATATGTATAATGAAAAACTTTCTAAGCTTTGCTTTTATTAAATTTAACCAATCAAATCATCCTAAATGCAAGATTAAGTAAAATTTAAACATTGAACAAGACAAAATTGTTAGAGATAAATAAATTTCATTAATTGAGATGTTTATACTGGCTCTAAAGAATATTAGCATACAGATGGTTATATTTGTTTAAACATAATATTGGACCGGAAAATATACACTCCAGCAAATGCTATCAAACTTTACAAATAAAAGATTACTTAGAAGAAATTCTGCAAAGAAATAAAGACATCAGATCCTAAATTTATTTGATCCAAATTCAGTGAGATCAACAAGCAGATCTGTGGGCTTAAAATTAAGACGGGAGGCGCAGGGACGTAGTGACAGTGCGTCTGGTGGCATTTTGAAAGAACTTTGTTTAATCTGTACTCTTCCCACCTCTGCTCTGAAAGCAGATGGCATTTTCATCGCTATGAAAGCCATGTGAGCCAGACAGCGGTGGGAAGGGAAGAGCCATGTGATGAACTGAGGAGAGCAAACTTGGAGCGCTGCCCATTTTCTCAGCTGTGCACACGTGGGAAAAGATTAGAGAGCAGCAGCTGATGGGGAGATGGCAAAAATGAGTTTTGTCTGAGTAATTTATCATCTCTTTTGCCTGCATAATCCACATTGTTGAGGTAATTTGTAATGTTGATTAGATTGATGAGCTTTATTTTTGATTATATTCCAATACTCCAGATTATCTGAAATTCATGTTATTACAAAAAATATGTCAGGTTAATGATATTGAGTTAAACAGCATAACTCAAATTTATCCACTAACTCAGGAAAGGTCTGTGCCGGTGTGGGTGAAAAGCAATGGGAACTTAACAGATGCTCCATTAATGAAAGCCATTAACCCAGACAGTTCTCAGCCCTGATATCAAACCTAAATTCAATAAGGGATTAAACAAAAAGCTGAAAAGAGAACATAGGAAGCCACGAACAGACACAACCATGCAGCAGCTTTAGTTACCCCCTGTAAAAATACAAGTACTCACGTGTTGTTGATAATCTGAAAGCGATCCCCTTTTCTGAACGACAGATCATCTGAAGTCCTTGCTTCATAATCATACAGGGCGACAAAAAAGGTCACTCCACCTAAAAACAAAAACTGAGGCTTAAGTATATAGAAATTATATATGGTAAATACAATTAAAATCAACTAATTGTCCACCTTAACCCTCCACTTTTTATAAAAAAACATTACTTTTTAAATTAGTCGGTCAAATATCAATTTCAACCAATCAAATAATAAATCCTATATATTAGATAAAATATATCTGTTTTGAAGTATCCCACTTCCTGTGGGTCAGAGTGTGATCTAAAAATACTGCTTGACTGCTCAGCTGTGACTTATCTTGTTTATTGTTTTTAGGAACTCTTTGGGGACGCAGATTATTCCCACAGCATATCTCAAACTCATCTTATGAGTGAATCATGCAATCTTATTCATTTAAGAAAAAATCTTTTAATATATGTTGTGGGGAACAGAAATACAATTTACAGCAACAACTGAGGACCAAAATACCCTCTAGAACAGCACATTTTACAGCTGGAGGTTTCTCACTAACTCAATGTCTGAAAGTGACATAGCTGCCAAGTCTAGAAAACTACAGAAAGGCCTTAAAATATTGGCTAGCAGCTTCACCTGACCTCACAAGCGACTGGCAGTTAGAAAACGTAATACACTATACCTCAGTTAACAGGTCACGCCAACAACACTCCTATGTGTCGAAGTTTGGACTCAAGGAAGAAGGCTCAAAATTAGCCATTTTCAGTAAAAGCAATTTTTGGAATAAAGCATGCTAGCTGTGGCAATGAGCAAAAATTCAGCTGATGTCAGGAAGGCTGAAGATAGTACAGAAAAGTTGCACTGTGTTACCCTTCTGAGCTTTTAACTTCTGCTTGTCAAGGAAAGTCCACATTTTGGAAATGTTGGGAGTCTTTGAGAAATTTCAAAGTCAAGGTACAGGTCAATATTCTCCATGACAGAAGAGGTCAACTCCAATCCTCATGAGCCAGAATGCTCCATGTTGTAGATGTGTCCCTAATCCAACATGCATGATTCAAACTACCAGATTAGCATGTCAAAGTTCTGCAGTAGCCCGCGTAAGAACCATTCGTCTGATTTGGGTGTTCTGAACCAGAGACACAGCTTAAACATGCAGAGCACTGGATCTTAAAGTCCGGTTTTAGAAAGACAAAGTCTACTGTTTAAAGTTGAAAAAGCTAATCACGCTAACTGCTCATATGACAAACACAAGCGAACAAGTGACATCACTCCCTCATCAAACTTTTAACTTCCAAAGATACAGAATCAACACTATATGCAAGAACATGTTCTTTGTTGTGACATTTCCCTCCAAGCACTGCTATGATGATAAAGTCACAAAAACTCATCTCAATTTCTGACCCACTGCTAACTTTTAACATGCATGAAGGAAGTCAATGAATTTTGTGCATTACATTTCCTTTTTTCTCCGTTCAGGAGAGTCTATGCGTGCATTGTCTCCCATATCACAGACCTACAGTATTTTTGTTTTCTCTTCAGCCTTGGTGTTTTGCCTCACTCATTTCAAATGTCTAATTTGCATAACATCTGCTTTGTCTAACACCCTGTGAATAACAAATGTTCAGCTGCAGTTCTTTCAAATGGATCGACAACAGAAGGAAAAGTTGAAACAAGGCAGAGTAAAAATCTTCGATCCCTAAAGGATAGAAACCAGCAGGTGTTGGTGAAGAAATAACAAATAAACTTAAGATAATTATGTTTCCCCAAAATGAAACAGATTGTGAGGCACCCTTTGAAAACGGACTTGTGATCACAGCAGGGAAGGGGTTGTTCACAGTCACGGAGGTGAACGATGTCGAGGCTCCACCAAAGGGGGTCATGGCCGAAGAAACTCCCCCAAAGGGTGCGAGGGTAGTGGGGTGGCTGTTGTTCTGCGTCTTCATGGCTGGTGATTGACCCATAATTGTGGGTTCTGGCCCATAGTGGCCCAGGTGAGCACTGACTGGCACCACATTGGAGTTATCGGGCTGGTACTTCAGCGCCGGGCCCTTGGCTTCTTTACTCCTGACGCAACCCATCGTCAAGCCTGCAGGGAAGAAATAGGGAAAATTAAAGCACAGAACTGTATTTATTTTGAACTAGTATCCAATTTGGGTGGTGATAAATTGACAAAAAAATATTTCAAAGAGGATGTGAGAAATAATTAGAATAGCAACTACAGTTAAAGCTAAAGTTTTTCATCTTCCTTACAAATTTAGGATTAAAGTAGTGTTTTCATTTTACCAACATGTTTGTTTTTTCTGACTGGAGATGATATTAAAGCTTTTTGGGCAGACCAGAAAGCCAGACTGATTCTGAGGAGGGAGCTAAACATTAGGGTGACAGCACAGAGGCCTTTCATCTTCAAAGTCTTGGTACTCTTCAACACAGAAAACCCTAAAACTACCAGTGGAAACATGGAAAAAAAGAGTTTCCTTGTAGTAATGCCAATACAGATATTTCCATTAGTTATTAAACTGGGTGTGACTGGTTTTCACTTGGTTTGTTAAATAAAATGTAAATTAACAAGTTCTTCTAAGGTTTACCAACTTTATTGTTCAAAGAGTTTATAGATTTGAAGATTAGATATTGGAGAAAGTGCTGACATAACTTGACGTAACCCGTCCCTCCCCTCCTTAGTGCTGTGTGCGTGTATTGTATGGAAAAAAAAAAAAAAAAAACTCCTGTTGTATCATCACTTCTTTTAAATGTTTACTCTTATAGTATTTTCTGCAATTACATATAGTGATAGATTTATAGTCAGAAAGATGCAAATAATTTTTGCTACTTTAATCCTCATTGTCATATTGATGACAAAATATTAAAATTAAATTTTACGTTTATGTCGACCTCTATAATCACACCATACCACCATTGGTATACAATTTAAAATAGGGGGGGAAAAAAACATTTCCTGACTGCATGTAAGCCTTACATCTTTGGCAACCATTTCAGATTTCTATGATTTGATGGATAAAATAATGTTCAAAGCATGCAACTGTTATCTTCAAGTTCTATTTATGTGGCCCTCTACAGTCTTGAGAGTCACATAAATAGTTATTGAGGGCCGGATTTGGCCCGTGGACCTTGAGTTTAACACAGCAAGTTCTAAAGGAAGTGTGCCGGACCTTAATCCACCGATGGCTGACTGCATGAGTCGTGCCACACCCAGTAGGAGAGTAAACACCGTCCTTTATAAATCAATAAATGAAATACACAGAGATTACTGCTACATCAGTCCTGAAGAGTAAACTGAAATATGAGAGTGTGTAGTGTAGGAGTTGGTGCATGTGTCATCAACTGCTGCTGATCTCAACACAAACGCATTTTTCTGTCACATTTGGCCTCTTCGTTAAAATTACTTCAGTACGGTTTACGTGTGTCAGAGCTACAGATCAAATCAGAGAGCGTACTGCTTTCAGTGACTCATATCCTGGTATCTGACAGACGTTACGACAGTTTCGAGTACCTGTATGTGACACCTCCCACAGGTATGTAACAGTGTGGACTGCATGTCAGAACACAGGAAAAATATTGCATATGCTGCAGCTGCCTACAGCATAAAGCAAGTAAATAAAAAAAAACAATAATTTTAGAAAAATATGCATATTGTGCCCTAGTGAGAGTGCTCCTGTCCTTGGTATGAAAATAATGAGTTGATCCTTTTGTACTCCTCTCTAAAACTGCTACAAAATTACCTACAATACCAGAATTTGATGGATCCCCTAATAGAAGACAAGAGTTGAATTTGGTGCGACACTAGCCAGGCTATTGCAGTCAACATGTTCTGTATGAAGCAACTCATAGAATGATGAGCTGGTTTTTACCAGGTTAGTGCAGAGTAAAAGTGTCAAATATTGCTACTTTCTAATATTTTTACTATAAATGCATTGAGATATGAAAAGCGGCTTTATTGAAGTCTATAAAGAAATTGTGATCATAAAAGTGTTCAGCAGTTATATGGCATACCTAAAAATTATAAATGTTCAAACAATATCTAATGTCAGTTTTCTGTTAAATGTATGTCTTATGTTACAAAATATGTTCATAGGGTCCACAATGCATCAAGAGAAGATAAGACATGTTAGAGTAAAAGATGCAAAATATAACAAAAAAATATTTGATTGACTTGAAAATTCTTTGCAAAGTATCTTGACATGACATCTGTTATGAAATGACACAATATAAATAAACTGAATTTAAAAGATTTTTTGTAAAAATTAGTGGAAAAAAGTTGCAAAAGAAAAAGCACAAAAATGAGTAAAGGTAAAAGAGAAATTTGATTTTTAAGTCTAATTGAGTCAGATTTTAATTGCAACCATCTAACTTTTAGAACATGTAATGTTTTTTATCCAGTCATCCTCATTCTATCTGTTGGCCTTTCTGCAGCAGAACACAAATGGTTACATTTACTGCATTTGGAGTTAAAAAAAAAGAAAATAAATTCTTTGAAGCAATTCACCAAATGGTTTCCGTAAAACAGCTTTGCATGCACAGCACAAATAGCACTGTCCTCCTTCCCAGCTCAAACATTAAAAAGACACAAAGCATAAATTCTTCCAACAGAAACTATCCATTTGTAGATTACATTGTGGGCACAACTGTGAGGTGAAAAACAACTAGCTAATCAAACTTTTAGTAAATATCTGTCAAAAATAAGAGTATAATTAACAATGTGTCTCTTGTAATTAAAAAAACAACACTCTTTCCAAGTCTTGATTAATTAAAGGGAACTATTTGATCAAAGAAACCAAATTTAAGGCTGCTCAGAGCAAGTTAAATTGTACTGACTTGTAAAGCTTTGGTACAATTGAAGTCCAATATACCACAGCATACTTTTGGTTTTCCTCTTGGTTTTGTTTGATTATAATGCTTTTATATCATTATAACAATATTATATTGTGACAAATGAAGTGAAGGAAAACTCTGTTTTTTGTAGACTTTGGAATAATTAGAAACATACAGTACAACACATTTAAGTTTTACTTGGAACCATTAAATGTCTGAGGCAGAAAACCAGCATTTTCTGTATCTTTTGATGACATGTTCAAATATTTTGATTCAAATTAACAAGGAGTCATATCAAAACACAGAGCTAGCATTTGCGTAGTGGTTTACCTATTGAAAACATTGTCAATGGGAACAAGATGTGAGCTTATTGGAAACTGCTCAATCAAATCCATCCTTACAAACAAATAAAAAAAGCTACATTCGTACAGTGCTACTTGGGAACTGTCCAACAATAAAACCAGGGAACCACATTATTATTCTTTAACTGCGTTTTCAAGACTAAAAATGATTTTGTTATTGCAATATCAGATGATAGATTAGTCCTAATCAAATCCAAAGTATCTGAAAGGCTTGTAGTTTTTAAAGGATTAATACAGGAGTTCCTGACAAAACTCAATGGCCAATTTGTGTTGTTAGAGTGCAGCCTGTGGTTTTATGTTAGCTGCAACCATACTTATAGACAGAAAGCTGCCAATTTTTGGTTACCTCAGAGCTTATTTCCATGCAATTACATTCAGAGTGAGAGACTGCATTGACAGCTGAATTTCCACGTGTCTGTGTTAGTCTCAGTTTATACGGCTGGACAAAATGTTCTGCTGGCTTTGACAACACAGAATTAAATGAAATCATTCTGAAATATGCCAAAAGTCCAATTATCAATGGGTCAACATGCTAGCTCTACCCTAGTTCTTTAGTGAACTGCAGAGGATGAAGACAGTGTAAGCAGGAACAACCTAGGAGTTTGTTGAAAATTGTAGTTGTACGTGTTAAGCTAGAAATAACCATAAAACTAATGATAAAGATATGCTAATTTTAGAGGATGTGTTCTCAGAAGATTACTGTAATTTGGTAACAGACTAGGGATCAGTGTAAGAAAGTTTCAAATCCTAATGACTTGGATCGAATTGGTAACAAAACCTAATCTTGGTTTGAAAATCCATAGTATTTGCTCAAATCACCAGCCAGAATTACGCTCATCTCTTCAAGTAGTTAGAGACACAATCAATTTGTCACTGCTGCTTTCTGAAGGAACTGATAGAAGGATGGGATACCGATCCTATACATCTCAGTTGAGCATAAATACCATTTGAAAATCAGAGATGTTTTGTAACTTATGGATTTTTACAAAATCAAACATATTCCCTGAAAATATTAATTGAAAGACTAGACTCTGTCACTAATTTTACATCCCCAATATTGGTCATTGGTGATTCTGGATCACTAATATCTGAAGTCAATGTGATATCCACTCCTTGATAAACATGAGGAATTTAAACATATTTGTAGAGCAGTGATTCATCCTGAAGCCGTTATAAACCAATCACAAGCCTGAACAAGCCCACATCAGGTGAGTATTTGTGGTTTGTCAAACCGGTTCAACGGCCTACACTTTTAGTCAAGAAGTGAAACTTGGACAAAAACAAAGTTACTGGTGAGAAAATATCATGCCCAGAATCTCGGGAGAATGTTTTGAAGATTTTCATGTCTAAAACTCTCTTGAGTTTTATCGGTATACCTATCTGAACTCCCTAAATTCTCTGGATTCCTGTTATGTTAATCTTGTGCAAAACATGCTTTGTAAGAGCTTCAAAAAGTAACATTGCAAAAAGAAAAATGTGACATGATCATCTCTCATAATTTAATCCTACAAGAAGACGGATACTGGCTTCTCCCTTCTCAGTTATATCTGCTTTTTTATGTACACAAAATGAAAGCACCTAGTGGAACTTTCTCAGAGGAGCAACACGCAAACAAGCCCAAGCCCCAGATAACATCACAAAAACACTGAGCAGGACAGACGCTTGTAAAAATCAATGTCCTTACACTGAAAGCCAAAGCTCAAAAATTAACCAAAAATACACCAATTAAATATTTAATTGGTGTATTTTTACCACCATAAGATGCCGCAACAGTTTTAAACACACCCACAGAAGCAAAGATCAGTCAGTCTTAAACATTTAAAAAAGCAGGATGAAACCAGTTTTAAACAAGGAAATTTGTGACAATTAAAAAAGAAAATGCATAAATAAATATCACAAAAATTCCCTGTGAAACAACTCAGCTTTATGATAAATTGAATTCCTTGCACAACACTGTGTCCTCTCTGTAATGGTCTCCTAAATGGGGCTTTTATACACACAATGACATAAACAGAAAGAAATGTGTTACTCTTGTGGTTCAAACTCAAATGGTAATGCAGGTCACATTTTAAAAGTCAGCCCCTTTAGTTGTGTGTTATTTTCTTGCGGATGGCCCAACAACAATTTTAAGGATAATGAACTGTGAGGTTGTTTTCTTTTTGAGCTTCTCAACAACTCTTAAGAACTCTTCATAACACAACTAGAATTTTTAATAAACCTCAAATCATTTCAGTCTGTAATTTGTTCTTACTTAAGTGGAGTATAACTGAGTTATGCAAGTAAGAATTACATGTTTATGGTTTTAAAAAGGCTAAAATTTCCTATCATACCATTTTACATTCACTCAGAGACCAGAGACAGTGCCAGAGTAGCTGAAGTTTGGATTCTAGATTTCTCCCCTGCGACATGCTGATCAACTTGGAACATGACTGCGTACTGAACTGTGTTTTAGTGTATGAATGTGTCTGGCTTTGGGGTAGTTGGTCTGACTGGAAGATTATTTAGTTCAGATGGTTTCCTTTCTAAAGAGTGCAACGCATTTTGTCTGGATCTCTTTTTGACATAATGAAGAAACTCTCCTTGGTTGAAGGCCAGCAAAATGTTTGGTCTCTACTCGAGGTGGAATAACAGCAGATTGACTCCATCACTCCCCATTGGCAGAGAACACAAAGTTGTCTTTAAAGGTGTCTAAATCAAAACCCTGTGAATTAATTAGCCAGAATCGGTTTGCTGCGCTTTATGACTTTTTACAGGCAGAAAAAAAACCTACAAATACTTCAAATAGATATTTGCGCCGCATTTTTGCTTAAATCTTTGTATAAAAATTCAAACGATATACATTGCATCACTATAATTTTGTTGCTTTTCTTTTTATAACATTAATCTAACAAATTGGTCTATACCTATAAACAAGTAAAAATATCAGAAAACTCTGCAAAATAGCCAATACATATTTTATGGGGAACTTCTCCCTCACAGTAACACAACAATACACAAAAGACACCGTTATTTGGTCAACTGAATGCTGGGGCCAGACCCCATCCATGGACATGTGGAGCTTCGTGCCAGACAGCCTGTGATGCCATGTCAGATTAAGGAGACACAGGCTGTTGCTTCCCACAGGGCCTAACAACAATACCGCAGCACTACAGGCGGGACGCTTTTCTTTAGCTGCCACACATCTAAACTGAGAAAAAGAAGCAAAGATTTTCTGAATGCATCCTTCAAAACTGTCATCCTGAGACTATTTTATCATGAGAGATTTCTACAAGCAGCCTCACGTATGTCAGTTCACTAGACCAACATGCACAGATGCAACAGAAGATTGTTGCACTCATACTTTCCGTGAGATGAAAAATAATGTAGACCCAAACTATAGTGAATAATGAAATAATATTGAACTCTGCAGAGACCGTTTGGCAATTGAGTTTCCACCTTATGTAACCTTTACTGTCACTGTGGATTAATATGAGACAATGGGGACCTTTGAGGATATAGAAATCACTACACCACATAAACTGAGGCTTTTATTTCACAGGAATTAAGGATGACATAGTTTCCCTTCCTGGAAATGTCTTGCAAGGAGAAATAAGACACCCCAACACTGTACGGTTGCTGTTTTTAACCATCCTATAAAGATAAGGTTTTTTTTCCACACACACAGAAAGGACCATTGAATTGAATCAGTTAATAGCTGCTCTGAACATGCATAATAAGCCATTTCAACACATGCACCACATCTGATATTTTGTAGTTATTTCCCTGATGGCAGCTCATGAGAAGACAAATATTCACATCAGAAGAGTCTGACCTTCAGTTGCTTTGCTGTACATCTATGCACATGCTGCACTATTGCAAAGCACAAATAGTAATGCTAATTCAAGCCATTACATATTTTAATTTGTATAATGCATTTTCTGCTTGTCAAGTGTTAGAATCTATTTCACAAAGAGGATCCAACCGCAAAGTGATTCTCTTGATTTATTTTAGAAAAACGGTGCGTTTAGAAAAGCATTCACACTCCATGAACTTGCCAAAAGGAGCTGAAAGGTTGGGATTATAGACCCCTGACTGTTATTCAGGAATGGTACAAATGTGACCTCCAGCAAGTGGGAGCAATGCGAACGCAAACTTTTTGTAATTTTTTAGAATGATGTTTACAGTGAGAAAAGCAATCTTTAATTTGGGCCATTAGTTTAATGGCACAATAATTCATTAAACTTGGCTAAATATACCAAGGGCTTTTGAAGAAGGTTCTCATCTTTGCTGCTGGGAATAGACAAAAATGTTTTCTAGACCAATAAATTCTAAACATTTGATGCAAAGTTGGGAATCTGTGCACATGATTATTAAAGTAAACATCTGAAATCCTTTCTCAAACATACAACAGTTTGTTCTACTTTGTTTAATTTATTGCCGAGTAGGCATAAAGAAAACTTGTATTCAAATTATTTTTTATTTTAAACTGGAACAAAAACATGGCATTATGAATTGTTAGCATACTGCATGAAGGTAAAAAAAAATCCACATTAACCTTATCTGAGTAAGACATTTTAAACTTTTTTCCAATCATTGCTTTGAGTAACCCTTCATCAAATAAAAACATAATACAATACTTCAGAGCATGTAGCTGTAACAAAAATGGAAAAACTTTAAGGATGCAATTTTGCAAAATTATGTTAAAAAGGTTTATTTGGAAAAAAAAATGCAAAAAGGAGAGATGTCTATTTCTTTTTAATCAGAAATAAACCAGTGCAAACGCTTTGAGAAAGATGCTACACTGTTCACATAAAAAACAGCTGCAAACAGAAAAAGAAAAATGCAACAATAAAACCTTTCTTCACACCTGTCATTAAGGTGTCTGTGGCGAGACGATCACAAGTAAGAGGCTCTCAGCGGGTCACACACATTCACACTTATAGGAATTCATCTCAGGAGACAGATCAGCATTCACGCCAGCATTTTGCATGCAAATAAACATCACTTCCACTTTCAATGACCAAATGCTGTTTATTTGGCAGGTGGCAGCATTGACATTAAAGTCAATGTTACCTCAAATCACTTAATGTCACTAAAGTCAGATTGTAATGATAAACGTTTGAATAGGTTGTGATAAGAAACTTCCTTTTCTTTGTTTGTATGACTGACATATTTCTAGTAAAGAACTTCAGGCATGTGCCAGGCCGTTTTGTCAAATGTCTTGAGAGATTTACTCAGTCACTGCGGCATTTCAAGAAAATCCTCGTGAGCTTCTGCAGTAAGCAGCTGAGTTATTATTTCCTCCCTTTGAAATAGCTCTGGGGTAAATACCAGCTCATAAAATCTACAACCAAAACTATTTCAGCAGAAACCAGCTCCCACTAATCGAACCGGGTTATTCTCCATGCTGAGGCTTGTCCTCATCTTCAATCTGGGCTGCCAGCGATGCCAATCACAGTGATTGGAGGGAAGCGGCCAGCAGGAGGGGAAGCGGGGAAGGCAAGGGGGGATCAGGGGTTGGACTTCCTTCCGAATCCATTCATGCTTTTGAGGCCACCTGCTGTGCCTGTCAAAGGCTGGAAGGAGGCTGGAAAAAAAAAGAAAAAAAAAAAGCGAGCCATCTTTCAGCTATAAAAATGAAGAGCAGCTCCCACTACATAGCTGGGAAATCTTGAGAATTCTCCCTTTGCAGGTGGGGACGTCCCGTGACAGCCTAGGTTATCTCCGTTCCTGGCACAAAATCATGGAAGTCTCTAATCAGCAATCTGTAAATGATGATGCAGAGTCTTATTTGTGTCATGAGGACACCCAAGGAGTATGTGAGGATCCTCAGCAGCTCTAGTTAAATCCAAAGTCCCTGAACCCCGGCCAACGCCACCTGCTCCTGCTCCTCACTCCTCCGCCAACAGTCCTCTTGCTTCCAGCTGTGAGCGAGTGCCTCTGGGTGAATGTGTGTGGTTGTGTGTGGATGAGGAGGAGACACAACTGTCCGGCCAACTGGGGCTGTACTGACAAGAGAGGGATTACCGTGGAGGAGGATTACTGGGCCACTGGAGTATACCAAACAGAGATATTCAGTAAGAGAGACAGTTATAACAACAACCATTGCTGCAGGATATTAGGAGTACATGAGGTTGAGATGTTCCTGCAATGATTAGTTGAAACTAACCAGCATTTTCCTATGCATCTCCTTGTTTTTCCTCAAACTTCAGAAACTCCATCAGTAAAGTCTTGAGCATAAAGATGAACCCATTGGTTAAACATCAAAACTATGAGAAATGTTATACATGTCTGACCAATTGGGCATCTAAGTAATTCTCTGCAATGTTGCACATATCTTTACAGAAATCTGCATATCTTAGGGGCACCTTCACAATAAAAGCATGTGAGAATTCAGGAAAAACTTTTGCAAAACGCTTAAATAAGAAGTTTTGGAGACTCCCATGGGCATTGTTTTAAAGGCCTCCAACAGCTGAGGCCTGCAGCAGCTGATTGAGTATATTGAGAGAGTGTGTGGGGGGAGAGAAAAAAATGGGTGAGGCAAACAGAAAAGAGGAGATTGTTAACTCTTAATTATCAGGGCAAATAAACATTTCTTAAAAACTGAAAATGCAGCTGAGTTGTTCTGTTTTCCCCGTGTACATCTCATTTAGAAACTGTTAAATAAATACATACCGACAATAATTGTTGTGGATCTCCTGAGGACATTTTAAAAACTAGCTCGGAAAACTCGAATCCCGGAGCAGATCGGAGTAAACATTAAACCGACTTTTGTGACATTGTACCACACCAAAGTTAACTCTCCTGCTCCTTTCACCAACTTTTACTGGCTGTAGACCGCAAGGCCTTGCTCACTCCACTTCCACGACAAAACGTGACTTTCCCGTTTCCTTACCTTACAACCAACCTTAGCAGCGTCGTACGTCGGCTACATGCGTCCTGTGATCGTTTCCCCCCCTTCCGTCCTCCAGCACAAAGCGTTTTGTAGTTTCTCGTGGAAGAATCCAAATAGGAGGAAACAGCCGACACAAGCGCTCTGAACGTGGGATCTCAGTCTTCCGTCTGTCCCATGCCGATTAACTACTTCACCAGCTCCCAATAAGTCCTTCACTAGGGTCCTCTTTGTATTCCTACAGAGAGGACACGCAGATACGCCGGAAAACAATGCTTAACGTGGCGGTAAACACGCGAGGTTAAGTGTAAGGAATCACCGGCGGTAGGTGAGGGTCGCCCAGAAAAGACACACAACAATAGCAAGACTAGTACAGAGGAGAGGCAATGAGGCCAAAGAAGGAATCATGCTGCGTTCACGGGTAGAGATTAGACTCGGAACATACATATTTGGTCTAGAGGCAGCGCGAGATGTGTTATCTCAGTTCTAAAATGCATGTAAAAATAATACATGCTAAGGCCCTTCAGTGGCTGCTGTCGTTCTGGACCGAGCATTTCCAACCGAAGTAGTGAAAACTACGCATTTTACTGTAAGAAATCCAACTAAATAGAAAACATGACAGAGGTTTGAACTGACCGAAGCTCCTTAATTTTAATTCATTTATGCTCATTTTCACAGATGGGGTTTTCTGTTCTGTTCTAATTGTATCCTTTGATATTATTCTATATTTCAGATGTACACCAACATTTATTTCCATCAAGAACAAATAAAATGTACTGCTCCTGAATAAGGATTAGTTCAGTAGGTCATCTGTTGAGTGAGTGAGAAATGTAGCTGTCAAAAAATACTACATTAAATTCATATGTTCTCTTCTCATCTCTTCAATCTTAATAAAAAATATAAAATGTTTATCAACAAATTATCCTTCCTATCCTCTCCTAAAGCAAAGGAGAATATCCTAAAGGAGCTTTACATTTGCAGTGATTGTTTTACACAGGTGACTAACAATAGATTGTAATATTATCAATATAGATGTTTAATAAGATATTAGCTGATCTGCAGCAGAATTTTCTACTTTAAAACATATTTGTTCTATTAAACTAGTTTTATGACACCAAATGTATTGTTTTTTTGTCAGTATTCCCCATAATAATAGAAAACATTTTACTGTTTTGTGCTGTTATAAAACAGTTTGTCCTAAGCACTGTGCAAAAACAAACCAATATGTCCAAACTTTATTTCACAAGCTACATTTGGAGAATTGTGTCTCGATATTTTTTTCCTTTCTTTTTCTTTTTTGTATATATATTTTTTATTGAAATTAGTTTCCGGTTATGTTATTTCCGACAGCACTTGAAGTTCACAGCGAATCCTGCTCAATCTGTATCCAATATGGCCGACCTCCCTGTGTATTACAATAGAGTAAAAAAAAATCCGGTCAGTCTCTGGCCTGCATTAATACTACACATGACATTCATACACCCTAACAAAATATAGAGCAAATATCTCTTCATTGCCAGAACTTTTAATAAAAATGAAATTGAACTGTTGTATTTCTATGTTTAACCTTTGAACTCAATTACAGTGTAAAGGTGTTTGGTGCCCCCTACAGTTGTCTTTTTTCATCTATGATTTTGGTTCTACTGCCTGATGCAGACAGTGGAGCTCTGCAATGTCCCATTATGCTTCTAGAAAATTGTATTCTCGATTAGTTTTCACACTGCTTTGAATCCATTGGATTCCGATTATCAGTGCACTATACAGAAAGTGTGGTGGAGGGAAAATATTTTGAGGAAAAAATATAATATTGGCATTGCAACTTAAAAAATTACTCAGAGGGTTACATGTTTGCAGATTAAACACTTTCTGCTGAATTTATAAAGGTTTCGAGAAAGGATTTGCTGACTTCTACTGACACTGAGTGGACAGCATGCAAATTGTGTCTTACTAGAGATATTACAACATCACACACACACACACACACACACACACACACACGCACGCACACCTTCACCCCCCCCCCACACACACACAGGGAAAGGTTAATATTAAATCAATTTTAAGTGAAGGGAATTTTTGTTATTATTATTTTAAGCTAGTTTAACTAATAAATGAATTAATCATTATTGATAATCTTCTAACTTTAATTCATTAATTTTAATGAAAATAAACTGTTATAAATGTACTTAAGGCACTCCCTCTACCCTGTTCCTCGGCAGATTGTTCTTCGTCAGTCTGTTCACAACAGCAAATCACAAAGTGATTTCAAAGGCAGTTTTTTTATTGTGCTATCAGTCCACTCTGACTTTGTCAACAATGAATTTTACTCCTCTCTTCCATAAATGCCAGGTTTGTGGAGTGCATGACTATTAATTTCCTTGTCAACAAGTTATTTTATCTGTGGATTTCCACAGCTCCAGAACTACCACAGGTTTTTTGGGTGCTTTTTAAACAATCTTCTTGCCTGGCCTGCCATTTTAGGTGGGTAGTTACTGTATGTCTTGCTAAGCCGTTCTATCTTTTCATTTTCAGATGATGGACTGAACAAGGTTGATGTTCAGTGCTTTGGATACAACTTTCACACCCTAAGTAAACATATTATATTACTTGTAACCTAAGCAAAAGGAAAATGGCCACTAAAACCATATTTCCTTTTTTTGCAGTTATGCACTACTGTGTGATGATAAGTCACATAAAATCCCCCCAAAATACTTTTAGGTTTATCTCTGTAAGACGAAAAATCTTAAAATTGTGTGAGGCACCTTATATGATTTGAGCTACATTTGTTGAGCTTAAGCAGACATTCCTTGAGATGTACAATTAGCTCTTTTGAGTATTTATTTATTTATTCTGCAAATCGTTTTGGTTTGATTTAATGTTGGATTTGAATAAATCGTTCACTTTCTTTCACACCTTCTTGCATCTTTCACATTCAAAGACATGCACTCAAAACAAAACACACACACACACACAAAAAGAATCTCATCAGTTTTTTAATCATATTTCACTTCTTTTCCTCATGATGGCGCCGTTTGCTCAGGGTACTGATCCGCATCTCCACCTGCTGCACCGAGCAGGCCTAATATTAGTAGTCAGCTCCAGTTCAGCGGTATGGGCTTTAAGTTGGGCGTTTCACAGCATCACGTCTCAAGGAAAAAAAAAAAAAAAAAAGTTGTGGATCAGGCCCCTCCTGGCGGTGACTGGATCTCTTCGTCATAATGCGTCAGCCTAAACAAAACGCTGACGTGCGCCTCTCTGGCAAATTCTGCAGGTTATTGGTGAGCTCTAGGTGTGATTCAATCAAATCAAAAGATCAGCTATTGCTCCCCATCGGTGACCAGGACGACCCCCTCACAGCCAAACGCGTCTGTCTGATTAGTCATGTTTTAATGGAGGAATTCATCCTTTAAACTTTAAAACTCGTTCCTTTACATAAACCAATAAACAGGAAGGTTTAACTCTCATAATGAAGTGGGCAATTTAACTGAAGGTGAGGATGTTACTAGAAAGACTTAAAGATTGGGAGACATTTAAATATATTGGAGGAGGCACACCAAAACCAGAAACCAGGAGAAATCAACAGCTTAATCTTGCTGTTATCATATAAAAGCTATTCAAAAAAAGAATACACGACAGGGGCCATTTCTGGATATAGAAATGGACTACACAGAGATTTATTGAAGATAGATTAATCAACATGCACTCAAATACATTTTTAAGGTTCAAGGTCTTATCCAGTATTGGGTCATAGGGCGAACAGGTCCTGAAGGAACAACCAGACAGCTCTTTTCCCAATAACACTCCCCAGCTCATACTTGGCGATCCCAAGGTGTTGGCAGGCGAGAGGGGATGTGATGGGTTTACTTCGTTCCAGGTATGTGCCTGGGAAATCTTCAAAAACGGAGGTGAAAACAGGAGGCATGCTAATCTGGTTTAGGATATATCCAAAATCATATACCAGATATACTCACATTATGTGTAATGAAGGGAAAATACTTTTGATATAATGAATTTGTCATTCTGTCACACTTTTTACTTTTACCTTGAATGTTTTTTCCAGTATTAGTTGCATGACTTACATATTACATTGCCCTATTTACTTTTAAATAATTGGAAGCTGTTAAAAAGTAGCTAGCAAAGGGTCTAAATCTGTAGGATAAGTGAACTAAGCAATTGCTTGGAACTCCAAAGCCAACAGGGGGCCCCAAACGCATGAGGACTGTAACACAAGTCATGTTTGAAAATGTGTTTTTTTCCCCCCTCCTCACTTTTAAAAATTGTTACATCAGAAAAATCGTGCAAAGGAAAGATGTGTTGTCCTCGATACTCTTTTTTTTTTTTTTTTTTTTAAAAAGGTTCTATCTAAATCTGCTTAGTAAGAATGTGGATGCCTTTTTGAGCAAAATAACCACGCTATTATCAATGTGCCACCTTTCAACAAGGCACAACCACCTATACTGAGGGAAAAAAAAGAAAAATACTGCAGTAAAGGTTATAAATGATGAATTGAGCATCTATGCTACAGAGGGATTTTAGGCCTGCAGTGAAGTTATATGTTTATGGCCTGAAGTAGCCTTGGATAAGCTCTGCTTAGGATTCAAGAAATCTCCCCCCAATTTTCTGAATGGGAGATAAACAAGATGTAAGAATGTAAGCGGGATCCTTTAAACCTGACATAAACTGTTGTGCAATTTTGATTTTAAAGGAGGTGATAAAGTGTTGTACATTTATGATGTAATGATTTATTGGAAACGTTTAGCAAAACCCAGCAAGACACTGTTTTGTATCATAAATGGAACATTAGGCTAATCGTGCAGCAGAAGATATCTCTATTGATCACTTTTGCAGTGTCATGGAATCTGTAAATTTAGCTGCATATTTACTCCACAGAGGAGCTTTTTGTGCAAATTCTAATTGTTACACAGTTAGAGATCTCAGAAATATTTGTAAAGATACAAATGATTCATTTGCAGCAACAGCTCCAGACCTTTCTCAACGTTTTTCGTTTCTTAATGTAAATAGTGCATTTTAGCCACACAGTGGCATGCTGTTTTAATAAAACGTGGCCATACAGAAATAGAATCATCACAAAACCTACATAGGCTGTAGGTTTATATCGGAAAACGTTATCAGGTCCCTTATGTATTTTAGAAATCCAAGAGACCTTGTACTCCAGCTGTGTGGCCAGTAAAGCCACCACACTCGTTACCGAACGAGCAATTACTGGAAACGATTAGAAAATGCGACTCTGTAGTCTGGAAGCGTCGCAATCTGAGCCGATTCATTTCAGCACCGGACAGCTCCGGCGGTCCCCAGAGGCCACGTCTATCAAAGCCACATGTTTACGTGAAACCACCAGATGTACCAGCAAAAAATAAATAAATAAAAATCCCTTTTAAGTGGTGGTAACTAAATATTCATTTGTGACGTGAATCAAGTAGACCTTGAAAAAGTGGTCATAACATCTGAAACTCGTGTTTTGTTTTGTTTTTTCTTTCTTTTTTACGCATACGTTTCCCGACTTTAGCAAAAAGCTGAAAGTTTTAAAGTAAACTTCAATCTGTAGATGGAGGGGGGCGGGGGTCTGATGGATGCGTCGATGAGGAAGGAACTGTACCATTATATTCCGGGAGGAAGACTTGATGACGTCCATAGCATCCTTAACGTGACTTGGTGAAGGGAGGAGGAAGAGGGGGAGGACGGAGGTGGGGGCCAAGGCTTACGATGCGCGGATAAAAATCCACGGCAATCAGCAGCGCAGGACAAAAGTTTGGAGCAGCGCTATGTAGAAGAACACCTAGCGCAGACTCTTTTTTTGTTTGCGACCAGGCTGCGTCCCTTTCAATTTCACTGTGTCTATTAAAGTGAGACGGGCTGCACTAAAGAGTGGGGGAGATCAACATAAGGAGACCCAACGGAGGCGCTTGAGCCAGGAAAGAAGTGCTGTGAGGAAGAAACACCGTGTCTCAAACTCTCACACACGCACAAACAACCAAGCCGCGCCCGGATCACAGCCTACACAGCACAGCGCTACACCTGCTTTCCTGCTCTAGGTATGTGCGCCTTTTTTCCCACTGTCTAATTCCATTTTTTTGTGAGGAAAATCTGAATCTCAAACTTTCACCACAAAATAAAACAAAAAACAAAAACAAAACCTAAATCGTATTATTAAGGCAGCATGTATGGCTCGCTTTTTTCTTTAGTTAAAATAAATATAAAAAACAATAGCAGTCAGCGTCTGTTTACTGTGATAAAACAAAGAGCGTTCATTTTTCAGCAGAGAAAGTAACCTGTTTCCTGTCTGTATTTCATCAACAGCATGGCCAGTTCGAGTAAAGCCACTTTAATCTTGCTCATCTACGGAATCTTAATGCACTACAGCGTCTTCTGTACACCTATAGGACTAAGCTACCCTAAGATCAGGTAGGTTTGTCCTAATCCTTCCTTACTGAAGCTATACTTCTTTAAATTATTCATTTCAAATTTGTGTTTAACAGCATATTTTTCAATGTTCCAATCGTACTGTTATCCTATGTCTTTATTTCAGACAAGTGCGCAAATGTAGCGCAATTTTAGAGCGCTGAGCTGGAAAAATAATAATAATAAAAAAAATAAAATAACAGGGGTGTGCAATAATTTCCCCAAAGCACACAAACGCAGGTGTTGAGTGGAAAATGCCTATGGAAATTGCGTACATGTACCGGTCCGGTGGGACGGCTCACAGAACTCCCCCTTATTAAAAATGAGAGAGCAGACGGTGCGCTGGATAGCCCTTGGGATGACGATGGAATGGCGTCACCAAGGAGAGGCGAGGCAAAGCGAATCGGAGAGCTCTTCCCATTTAAGATTTATTTCTTTTTTTTCTGCTAAAAGCATATCCCGAATTAAATTTGGGCGTGGTTCTCTTCGATTCAGAAATTTTGCAGCTATTTTTAAGCAGTCTTTTAATTGATTTATTCCCCCACTCTCTTCTGAGGCTCCGCCGCCCACACTCTTATAGCCTATAGGCGATCTTTTTCAACACCTATTGTTTCGATTTTTTAATAATTAATGAGTCTGAAGTCTGAGCTGAAATCATCGGCAGTAGCAAGTTGGAATATAAAACAGATTTTCTACCCGAAGGAAAAAATGGTTTATTGAAATGTTTGTCATTTTAAGTAAATATTAAAAAGCTAGATTTTAATACTTCTCTTACTTCATCAGAAACACATAAGGCGTGCCTGCTGGTTTGAAGCACGTATTTCTTTCTTTTCTTTTTTTTTTTTTTTACTGCATCGGATTTCTGACGACTGCCTTGCACGTTGCAGACTTGAAAACGACGCGTTTGATGAGGATGGCAACTCTCTATCCGACATGGGCTTTGACAGCGACCAGCTTGCTATACGAAGCCCCCCATCTCTAAACGACGACGCGTACAACCTGTACTACCCACCAGAAAAAAGGTAAATCCCACTTGATGCGTACTGCAGCTGGGACAGAGCACCGCGTGTAATTTGCCCTGTCTTACCTCCATACCCAGTAGCCTCAAGTTGTTGTTTCCATTCTGCTGAACATGAAGATCACGAAGGGAGAGCATGTTAAGGCTTTTTTTTTTTAAATACTGTTTATTTTTTTTATTTTTTTTATAATATTATTAGTATTTTTGAACCTCATGCCGATGGGTGGGGACATTTTAGGCTGTCTTGAATCATTTTTGTCTGCGGCTCTTTTTATTTAATTTATCATTGTTTCTGTCGTTATTATTTTTTTTCCTTTAAGTCTCTGATGATCTATGTGTTTTTTGGCGTTTTATCATCTCAGACCAGAAAGGCATGCTGAGGAAGAATTAGATAGAGCCTTGAGGGAGATCCTGGGTCAGTTAACAGCGAGACATTATCTGCATTCTCTGATGACTGTTCGTGCAGGGTAAGGGCATTTCTCTTCAGCGTTTTTTTTTGTTTTTTTTATGTTTCTGCGCTGCACAACTTCAGGCTGCTTGCATCACTCATTATATGTGCGTGATTTTTATTTATTTGTTTATTATTATTCTTTGTGTTGCCTGTCCATAAAACCCTCTAGAGGTCTTCATTATGCATATAGTGTTTCCGATTTGCAAAACGAAAGTAATAAACACAGGAGTCTTATTCTAAAATTCCCTGCAACTGGGGTATGATTGCACCATTAATTTCTGAATTAACTGTTCTAAGCCTATGCGCCAATGAAAAATCATGCGTCAGAATATCATTGGGCTTCAAATGAATAATTGATATGCTTCTTTAAATCAAATGCGCAATTCGGTACTACAATTTCTTCCACATATAAAAAAAAAAACGAAAAAACGAAAAACAAAAGAATAAAGGCCCAACTGTTGATCAAAGCGTAATGATAATCAATCTCTGTATATAATAGTAATAACAATTTAAAAACACAAATTTATGCTGAACTTGCTTGGTTAAAGAATCTTATCGTGATTTCTTCCGTTCTGTATCTTTTCCCCCGATTATTTTTCAGTGACGACAACAGCATGGAGGAAGAGTCAGAGCCCCTGTCCAAAAGACACTCAGATGGGATCTTCACCGACAGCTACAGCCGCTATAGAAAGCAGATGGCCGTGCAGAAATACCTGGCAGCGGTTCTTGGTAGAAGGTACAGACAGAGAGTTAGGAACAAAGGACGCCGGCTCGCCTATTTGTAGCTCCGTTAAAAGAAAGAAAAAAGAAAGAAAAAGCGCCCAAAACTGCCCTCCTGTGTATATACATCCAGTCGTTAACTCAAAGTCATTCAGATATATCTGACCAACCAGTGGATTGCGCCTGTGTTCTTTCAACATGTATTTATGTATGAAGTAAAGCCATTAAAATGAATATTTTATTAATAATATCGTTTTTTTCTTTTCCCTTTTTGTACAAAAGCACTTGATACCGCACAGTTATAGCTACTTTGTGGACCAATATTTTTATTTTTCATGTTGAGATGTTGAAAACAACAGAAAAAAATTGACAAAAAAAGATGATGATGAAATCAGAAAAAAAAAAAAAAGATAGATGTGCACCTTCAACGTTTATGCGCTTGAAATCTCCTAAGGTCATCCACATATGCAGAAAATAAATAGATTTTCAAAAGACAATCAAAGTATTGAATGTTACTACTTATTTTTGTAGTCTATTTTTTTAGTGTTGTTGTTTTTTTGTTTTTTTTTCGTTTATGTTTTCCAAAAGCAGGCCCAAAGACGCAGTGAGCATGCTATGTGAGGCACATATGGGATTATCATAAATGATAGATGCTACCCTCTATTTTTTCCCCATATTCCCTTTCATGGGAGCTCTGTGGGTTTCGAGAGTTTTGCTACCCCTCCAGGGCGTTAAAGTGAGATGGTTTCTGTTGGACAGCTTCTCATCTGATGGATATATGGATGATTTACACATCTATCCATTCTACTGGTAGAAAAAATATACCATTTGTGTAGAAAGTATGGATATTCAGTCACACATGGGCTTTTGCAGGGGGATTATTGCCTTTACAGGAGATTTGGTAGCAGAAAGCACTGCCTGCTTACTTGCCTCAAAGTCATTTCACAGTAGGAGATAAATCACGCTCTACAGGACTGTGCAAAGAATGTTTGATCCTCTCAGTGTTGTAAACCAACAGAAATATCTGGAAAATTGTGCTTAATCTGTTCATTGTATGCAAGTAACAGAGAGAGAGAAAGAAAAAAAGAAAAGCAGGAAACAAAGCACAAAGGAAACATCAGAATCCTGGATGCTGAAGGAGGATATTTACCTTTTATTTGGTGCATGTGGAAACTGACACCTTGCTAATTCTCACGTAGAGACTGCATGCCTATGTGCTTTTGCTATTTTTGTAAAATGGGCTGCGCCAAGCTCATTTCCGAAGCCCTCCCCTCTGTTATATTGTGACAAAAAATGTGAACAATGAGGGCTGGAGGTAGTAGATACTGGAACTGCACTGACTTGTTGAATCTTTACCTCCCCTGCCACTGTCATGGTGGATATAACAGAACGCTGATTACTTTTTGTCGTATTGTAGCAGTTTTTTAAAATTTGGTTTCAGTCTAAATGGCCTTTGCTGATTTAGTGCTGTGTTTCAACTGTTAGTGAGAAGCTGATCTGTGTCGAATGTCTACTGTGCAGTGAGGAAAAAGAACGAGAAAGAGTGTTAGGTTGAGAGATGGAAACAAGAGAGTGTAGAAGAAGAGGAGAGGGAAAGAGAAAGAGAGGTTGCACAAGAAACCAGCCGCAGCACCCCAAGAGTCAGGGAAGGCAGGACGTGTTAAAAACCGAGAAGAGGTGAGGGCTTCTTCTGCCTCAGTGAGATTAGGGTCAATGAGTCTGATAAAGCAGAATATCAGATGTTGAATTCCCTTCACAGAGGTTTTCCTGCGGGATGATAGGTTTTCCCTCTAACTCCAGAACACAGCTGAATGAAGTTCTCCCCTTCCAGCAGACAGGAAACCCCCTCTGACTTTTTATAAGGGAACATTCCAAGTATTTATTCCCTAGTATGCAATTGCAGCTTTGTGCGTACTCTTGCAATCGAATCAGCGGTCTGTGTTCTCCCCATAGAAAATAACACACTCGTCTTCTAATTTGGCTTAAACCACAAACTTTGTGGGTATGCATGTGCGTGCGTGCGTGTGTGTGTGTGTGTGTGTGTGGCAAACACACATGTATGTGTATTATGAGTGACCGAACACAGACGTGGAGGTGGAAACAGCTTTTGGCTTTTGTGCCTTGCTTTGATGTGAGAAACCTAAAAAAAAAAAATGAAAAGAATAAAAAAAAACCTAAGAAAAATTCGCCACGAGTGACAGATGGCAATTTCAGTGGCCCTACGATGCTGCAGTCCATTAGCTTACATTGAAACTTCCTTTTACTCTGTTTAATTGCTCAGCTTAGTCTGCCCTAACAGTAGTAGAATTAGGCTTTTGTTTTCACAGCATGGCCAATGAGTTTTTTTGAGTAAAAAAAAAAAAAAAATTGTAGACAAGAATAGAATGTATATGTTGGTGAAGCAGGCAACATGCGTGGGCGTGTTTGCGTGTGTGGGTGTGTGTGCATGAGTTTGAGTTGTTTAGTGTCTGTGAGAGTTTGTGAACAATGACCAGTGTTTGTTATTATTGATTATGAGGTGTTGTTGATTATTTTGATATTGGTCAGTAACTTATATGATCAAAAAATAGCCCCTATATATATATATATTCTTTACGACTCTGTGCAACACTATTTCGCATAAATAAAAAAAGGGTCTAAGAGCATAATAACAGAGATGTTGTTCAGATAATAGAAAATGCCTGATGTTGATAGTTCTGACAGCGCCCAACGCCTTACTTCAATGTGTAAACTCTTATCTATTTGAGAACATTGTGTTTTAGAACTTAACCTCAGTGCAAAGTGGCATAGTTAAACACACACAAGTCCTTATATGGGGTTCTTACGTTTCTCAATGTCATGAAAGTGTTGTAAGATTTGTATGAATAAATTTTTGTAAACAACAAAACCCTTCCAATCGATGTCTAATCTTTGATACTTCACCCTTCCGAGAGGATCCAACACAAACAGTTTAGTCACACACAAAATGACTCGAGACTTAATATATCTTGGGATTATACGATCAATGTGTACCTCTGAAGACAGATCAGCTTCCATTGTAAACACAAATATAAACTCATACAAAAGAAAATAGGCTTAGAAATTCTCCAGCAAATATGGTAAAAAAGCTCTAGTGGAGTGCGTTGATTTCAAGTCCACTTGACGTGATTGCACTCTTTTCATAGCAAAATTATTAGAAAAAAAAAAAAATAATCATGAAACAAACTTGAAGCACACATGAAGCAGAAGCAGAATCCAAATGGTGTTGTTTATCACTGATTAAATGTCAAAGTGTATATATTCTAAGAACAAAAAGGGGTTGATATTTAATGGTAATAAAACTTAATTTAACCAACAACTAACCATCGATCATCACAGCCAAGGAAAGCTTCGACCCTGGACTGAGCAGCAGAGCTCACAGAGAGGAGACCACTTCCCTCCTGTTGTAAGAGGCATGTCTCTCTCCCCTCTTCATCCTCAGCCTTGGAGGAGCAGCTGTGTCCCGCGGGAGAGGAGGATGGGTGTGGCGACGAGTTTGTGTGTGATCTGATCCTCATAAACCAGGAGGAGCGTGTGTTGTGCATGCGTGTGCATGTGTGTGTGAGTGCACATTCACTAGAGCTCAACTAACCCAATCAGAGAAATGTTGCATGGCAACGGTCCACAAAGGGACACAGTTGTGTGTGCGCGCGTGTGTCAAGTGTGTTTGCTTTTGTCTGTGTGCAGACCTTGGTCAGAGTCTGCATTGGAATGGAGTTCTGCGTAAAACCTCACATATGTGATTCGAGAACAGAAGATTTTAATAAGATCCAATTATTGGAATAAACACAAGTATCTTCAGCATAGGGAAGCACTAAACATTCATGCTCTTGGACATATATCTTTGTTTTCTCCCCTCTTGAGCAAGCTGATTCATGATGTTTTCCCCACTGGTATGAAAAGGCTGACAGATTGTCAAGTGTCAGTGTCTGATCCACCTTTGGGAAATATAGGTTGTCTCCATTCTTTATTTACGCCCTCATGTGCACTTTTCAGCTGTCATAAATAAAAGCAGGGGTGGGAGATTCACAGATATTTATTGCAGCTTTTTTTTTTCACTAATAAAACAAAGTATATGAGTATGGATCAAATGAGTGGGGTAAAATGTCCAAACAAACAAGGAAACAAAAAAAAATAAAATAAATAACATTGGATTTGAAATGCAAGCTCCTATACGCCCACAAGTGGATATCAAGGCAATTGCTTCAATTTGTTGGCACAGCACAGGACTGCACATGAGGGGCCACCCTCGACCAATTTGTACATAATGTACATTAATGCCTGAATCAATAAAAGATGACTCCTCCCTCCTCTTAGCGCTGCTTTGCTACTGCTCTGTGGCGTGCATCGCTGCACTTCTCATCTCCCCATCAGTATTTTTGCTCTGATTGATCTCATTTTCTGTGTCTTTCAGGAGAGCAGTTTCTTATTGCGGATGAAAATAAGACAAGCTCACACCTTACCCAGCTTTAAGGGGTGTACTGTGCCTAATAATCTTTCTTCTGGCTCTAGACACGTCTTAATCATGTTCCAAGTGTCAGGGGGGAAATGGTTGAGGGGCAGTTAGTGTTCAGGGCTTTTCCTGGGAGGATTCCCACATTCGCCTCCGGCGTTGCAGCCACACCCATCCTTCTTTGTTCCATTATTTTTGAAGAGCATGTAAAGCCAGAAGTGTGGATGCATGGTTGAAATGGATCTATTGTTTGAGACTTTACATTCTCTGACCTTTACTCGCTCTCTCTCCCACTCTTGCTGTGATGTGTTGTACAAACACTCCCCTCCTCCTCCCAAATCTCTCTCGCATTTTCAGGGTTGGAATAAAGAACTCATAAGACAGGCCCAGACACAAGTGATGATGCAACCGTCCTTCCACCCACTGCACTCCTCCTGAGTGTCAACTCATGAATTATTCAGCTGCTAGGTTTGTTTTATTTATTATATTTTTTGGGGTGGGGGTTATAATCTGGCCATGGCTTTAATGGGACTCCTGAGCATGGTAGCAATGATGCTACTTTTCTCCTAAACACAGACTCATGGCAAGCTCTGTCATATCTGCCACTGAGCCGGAGGTACTCTGCTGTAAACACAAGCCCTATGAGAGCAACAGAAGACAGAGAGGGAGAAGTGAGTGAAGAGAAGGAGTTGTGGGCGAAGGTTTGAGGACATGGACCACTGATCAGGAGATTTCCAGCTCAGAGGGTAAAACTACCTCTGCTGACTGACTAACCAAGCATGACCACAACTATCTGTCATTTATTGCAATGTTTCCTGGCCAGGAAGCAAAAAATAACCACATAGAATATTCTTAGCTACCAAATTTCAAGAGTCTTTCTTTCTATTCGCTGCGGGAATCAATGGTTTCTATCATGCAAATGGAATATTTTGGGTTGAAATCCTGAGAATTCAGCAGGAAAATAATCAGAGAGAAATGGTTTTCAGTTTTTCTCAGACAGGTTTGACACACATTCATTACTAGTAAGCGATGAATATCATCAAAATGCGGTTTATTTAAGTATTTTGAATAACAAAATGGAGCTCATACATTGTATGGATCAAGTACACTTAGACTGATGCAATTAATTTAAAACTTTTGCTTAAACACATTTAACACTTTAAAATGCTATTTATTTTGTTTTTGATGATAATAGTTTATAGATAACAATAACCAAAAGGTTAGGTTCTCAGAAACTAACAGAACATTAGTTTATGTTATTCTACTGCCTACACAACAGTAGTAAGACAGAGAAAAAAGAAAAATAGGAATAACTACAATTTTGAGAGGATTGTGCAATCATTTATTAAATTAAACTTATAAATAGGTCATAACATTATTCACAAATTAGCATATCAAGGATTGCATTGCCTAACACAAATTGTATAATCTCTTGTTGCCATGTCCCACATGAGCCATTTCCTATAGTGGTGTATCAACTAGAATGGATGCTCTCATTCCCAAAGTGTATTATATTTGTATTAAGAAAACAACATTTTACATTTTTAATGAAATACAGCCCATTTAGACCATTTTCTGATTGCAATGACTGCCATCAAGTCATTGCAGATGAGATTTGTTTTGCTCTTTAAGATGTTATTATTGTCAAAAACAAATAGTATTACTGACTAACTACAAGAAAGGAAAGTTATTTATAACACCCAAAACACTGACATACCTCACATTTTTTTATATTAGTACACCCAAAATCAAGAAATGTTCCGAATTCAATAATTTATGTCTTAGGAAAGTTTAAATACCGCAGTGTTTCTCTTCTTGACTGTGTTTAAGGACATTAGCCAGCAAAATTTTCAAGACAATGTATGTATTCTTGTTTTAGGTGCTAAAACTGTAGGATGATCTGAGAGACAAGTTAGATGGTGAAACATCTGTTCATGTTTGCTTTACCTCCTATCTATGGATAAGAAGTTTGTTGAGCCTTCTGTATGAAGGAAAATCTTAAGATAGTGTAGTTAAGTTTAAAGCAAGGTAAGATGCATATGTCTATACAGTAAATTATACTTGTGTTTTCACAAAGATGCTAATAATAGCTTGCTTAAGGGTATAAGTCTAAATTTCCCCTTCCCCCCCACACACACCCACACACGCAGAGATGCACCCAGCAATTACTCAGTTCTCACATTGACTGAAAATGCTGTGGATCTTTTTGCATCATATAGTCAAAGTTTCCTTCTTAAAAACTGTAAATCTCCCCTTTTGCTATTAAATTTCTTCAGGGTGAAGTGTGTTCACTTTATGTTAATTAAAACAAGACACAGCTCAGGTCAAGCTTCTCACAAATGTGAACTCCTCTACTGAACACATTCATGTGAATGTCTTCACACACAACATTGGGGATGAGAGGTAATGATGACAGAGAGAGAGCGTGAGAGGAAAAGAGACTAGTTGTCGAGTTTGAGAGTAAAATTCGCACCTTAACACACAGCCTGTGCTGATGTCTCTTCTTTCTCCTTTTAATGAACGCAAGTTCAATCTGTGTCATTAAGACAGGCAGTGCTTGTATGGTAGGAAACTGTTCAATATGTTGGCAGAATACTGGCAAAGACAGAGGGATTAAACAGTGTTACTTCAAGGGCAGAGTTGCAGACCAGACAGCCTCTTTGGACAATGAAAAACAATATTGTAAGGAAAAAAATTCACTGGAGAAGAAGTTATTTTCTTGGCTTACAGCCAAATCTAGCACTGGGTTACCTAATGCTTTTTATTTATATCAGAAATAGATTTAAATATAAAACAACCTTTTCCATGTTCTTCGTTATGGTGTTTTCAAAATGTGGAAATCCTAGAATGCTCCTTCTCCTGCTTCTCACTTTCACAGCAAAAAGGTAAGTGTTCACTTTAAGAAGCTGACGCACATAGCAGGTACAGGCGTTCCCATCTTTCACACGTATTCAACATTAAAGTAACTGCCTGTCAGCAAGCAACTCTTTGGGAATTGTGTGTGGCAGCTCTATAAAAAATTGAAGCTCTGTGAGAGGGAAAGACGTAGTATAAGAGGGAAACGTGGGGAGGTGCGGCAACCAACCAGGCTCTTCATTCACACCTGTGAGCGACATCCTGTACCCCCCGGGGAGAACAACAGCCGAATATCATCTAGCGCCCCCCTACACCCCAGTTCCCTTCTGTTGAACGACTCCCTTCCAACTCATCCCCTTCCAAAATAGAGCCTTTGTTTATTGATTGACACATGGCTGAAAACAACTATACTCTTAAATCAGCAATCCGTGATAGTCTTTGTAATCAAAATCTGTCATTCACATTCTGTCGATCAGACTTATAATCACAGCAGAGCTCACTACATTTCTTACATTTCTTTTGTTTTGTGCAGACTAATAGAGTTAGGCTTCATTAATCTATTAATATTTAACTTGAAACACTGGGCACCCTTCTACAAGATTCTCAAAACAGTTTGCTTGATTTCTGGCCCATCCCAATTTAGGTCAGATTATTATCTGTTGTGGTAAAGAAAAACAAAACATTTTGGTCTTTTTAGATGATGACCAATGAGAACTTTTAATAATCTTGGACCACCAGGTCCTCTTTGGATAATTTTCCAGCATGATAAATTTTCTTTGTCTGCACCTCATTTCTACCTTCAGCAAGTCTTTCTTTAAATTTTCTCTTTTCACGTCCTAGATATAAAATAACATCACTGTAGACATTCTAACTAATAGTCAACATGCTTAGTGTAGCACTTTGCATGAGAATGACAATTATGCTGATTTATGGAGTTCTGTTTGTTCAATCAGTTTGTTACAGTAACACAGAACAGGAGGGTTTACCGCAACAGACATTGATCCTGATGAAGACAAAGCTAGGGCTCCATGAATTAGTTAGAGTATTAATTATCCTACCGTCTCTTTGAGGATATTCACTTGCTTGCACTCTTTTTCCCTCTAGAAATTTTATGAAAGCAAGAAGCCTTGTGCATCAGAATTCAGTATTAATGAAGCATTAAATGAGTACCTATGTGATACAATAAGGACACGACACTAGCTCCAAAGTTGTTGTTTTCAAGTGACAAAACAAATCTTTATGTGGAAGAAGGTGCTTGCCAGAAACAGAGAACACAGTCAGAATAAATAGCTTAATTTTATAAAAGACAGTCTTTCGAGTAAAACTACAACCACTCTACGTTTTTGAATGTTCAAGTCATGTCAATAAGAGTCATGCAATCTGTTTTCATGTTCCTTCAATGCCCTAGCATTAGTTTGGTGTAATAAACTTAATTACCCAGAAGTGTCCAAACAAGACATTTCTCTTCAGCTTAAAGACTTGCCTGGCAAGCAAATTACCAATAAAACATTTTGCTTTTCAGTCCTTTGGCTCAAATAACATATTAGTACGCAATAGCATCATGCCTGAATTACTTTTAAGTCAATCTGTATTGATTAGCTGCTTCTATCCTCCAGGGAGAGCAGAACATACAACCATTTTTCCAACATAGATAAGGTTACATTCCTACAAGGTCCTTACATGGTGGAACATATAGTGAGCTCACAGATGTCACCCCAAACATGACTAAATATAACTTTTAATCATATTGGTTCAAATCATCTTGTTGCAATGATTTTAGTATGAGACAGACAGTCTGTTAACAAAATCTGTTTTTTGGCTGGTGCCCATGCAGTAGTTGACTATGTTTGAGTGAAAACAATCTGTCAGACCAGGAGGCATCTCTATCAGATGGTCTTCCTACAGTTGCCTAGGTTACAAGCTTGTGTGCTTATCACAACCTTAACTACAAAAAAGCAGAGGGACTAGTAATGATATAGTCCCGATGCGATAGTAAATAACGATAGGAATATATATCATTATTTGTTCAACGATATATATAGACCGAGTGCATATTTTTCTTAATAGAAAGTTAATCTAGCTGAGACACAGGTTACTTAAACTCCTTAAGACCTCTTTTAGATTAGCTAAAATAAGAATAGGCAGTGATTCACGTATGAATAAACGCAAAACATGTGAAGAAGCTTTTCCTGCAGCCTTCTTTTATTGGTTATCTGGGACTCTTTTGTCAACAACATTAGTTTAGCAGTTTGAACACAATACTTGTGAAGTTGTAGCAAAATGCCCAGTGTCGGTCTGTAACAGTTAAGTCACAGTATTTGGTATGCTTCAATACAGAAAAATAAACATATATAACTAATTTTTAAAAACTTTGATCAACAGTAAACAAAGACTCTTTGTCAAGTTTTATAAATTATTTGAGTATGCTATGATCTAACACTTAAAGAAGAGAACAGCATAGAACTGACTCTGGATTTGGTTGGGTTTTTTGAATAGATAAAGTAGCATCTTAATCAGGTACAGCCAATCCCTGGACAGATATACTAAACAACAATATAGCCACTTGAAAACACTTAGTGTTGACATTTAGAAATTTTTAAATCAGGCTCATACTAAAAATATATTTAAAATCTCATATATAAAATCTCCAGGGAGTCATTCCCACAGCTGAACCCCTCCCCTCGTCCCCCACCCCTAAAAAGCGACCCCTTCCACAAAATGTGGCCTGAATGACGACTACAAGATGATGCCACACCTGAAGCTAATTTAGAACAGAGCCAATGTGTGGTGTTTGGTCTGGTGGAACAGGGAGAAGCTACTGCAGGCTGCACATTTGTTCATACTAACAAATGTGCAGCCTGGTTTTAATCTTTAACTCAGTGTGAGTTAAAGATTAATTCGGTAAGCATGCATTGAACCAAAAAGCCTGTACCAGGTGTTTTGGGAGTGAATACATACACCCTAATCATATTTCAGTCACATCTCAGGAGTACTGAATGACACTGAATTTTTTTACATCATCTCTCCACATGTACAATAAAGGTGTTGCACTATTACAGTGCTAAGTTGTGACGGAATTTTATATCCCAAAAATCTGTGGAGGCTGGAGTGTGTATTACAGTGTTAGATTAGTATTATTTCCTTATGATTAGACCCACATAACATGTTTTTTTTTTTTAAATGTGTGGCTACATCTTTACAAACAAAATAGCCAAAAATAAAGTTATACTTTAAGTCTACAATAAATCACAAAAATATGGTGTGGGTACTACTAAATCAATGTTATGTTTATTTATATTTGATAAGCACTCCAGCAAATGTTGTGAGTGCTGAATGTTTGTTATTCTTGGACAAGACTCCTGCTTGCCTGGCCTTGTGTTGTGAGCAGTCAGTGTCTGAAGAAAACAAATACTTTTGTTTATAACGAACAGTTATAGATTAAGAGTAAAACATTCAGGCTAGTAGAATAAGCAAACATTTATGACTTTAGATGAAACGGTCCACCTGAACCCATAGAAACTGTTAGTGTTTTTTTGGTCATGGTCAGTGAGTTTCTGGGTTCGTCTCTGTTGCTCTGTTATTTGTTGTCGCTGTAGAACAACTCATGCTTGTTTGTTTGAAGGCTTGGCAGCTGCTGCATTTCAGTGACATCATCATGCTGGCACAGTCAACACTGACAAATGCATTATAATAACATGGCATTGACAACTAAGAACCAATGATGTCTGCAAATAAACAAACACACTGCTGATAAGTACCCTGATTTTATTGTAATTAATACAAAGAAAGAACATTATCTCAAAGGTTTCATAAAAATGCTTTCCTATAATGGTAAAATAAATAAATAAATAAAAAATCTAACAAGACAGAAAACACTGAATCTAATTTTATATGATAATCATTTGCCTTTGTCCATGATAAAAATAGTGTCAGACTAGAATCATTATCATTTGCCCTATCTCCTCTGTCTTATGCATGTGTTAAATTGACAGCTGACAATTTTTGAAACTCACACACACACACACACACACACACACACACACACACACACACACACACACACACACACACACACACACANTATCTGTATTTTTTATGTGTTTTATTTAGATATGACAATTTTTTATACTCTCACACACACACACACACACACACACACACACACACACACACACACACACACACACAGCTACACACACACACACACACACACACACGCCCACGCACTCCCACGCCCACACGCACACAGACATTAAAGATCAGGGATTTGCATTCCTGCCTTCTAAAAATGGAAAGGTGTGGGAAGCATGACTATAAATATATGATGAAAATATGCAGAAAGTTTCCTAATGTCCCAATTCTCTTTGGTAACGTTAAGATTTGTTCACTATGTGCTGAGATGGCTAAAATATTAAATCTCTTGGCTAAACAGATTGTAGCAGGCAGGGGAAATATGCAACAGATGTTCCTTACAACAACTTAATGCCATTGTTAAGAATTGTACTTCATCGTGTGATGGACAAAAACAGTTTAAATTCTATAAATGTAGAAATAATTAACTGAACAAAAACATAGTATCAGCGTGGGAATGACTGATTTCATTGTAACGAGTCCTGCAAAGCCCTATGTAATTCTGATGTCATTTCATTTCATAATTTTTGAACTGCAGATGAAATCAAAACTATTCCCTTTGTAACTATGACAACTGGATTACAGGAGCCTCTTAGTGCAATGAACAAAATTTAAGAACTGAACTGAACTGACAGGGAGGACACAAGAAGAGCAGGAGTTAGAATGATATGAGAAAAGTGGAGAGATTATATACAGAGGAGATGTGATCAGTGACATCAGTGTATAATAGGGGAATGTTGAGCAGCTGTAAAACAGTAATTAACAGAGATAACACAGACAGCTGAGGTGTCCACTTAGACAAATCAAAAAAGGAAAAAAGTCTAACTCCAAGATAGGTGTGACCCATAAGTTATAAAACCAAAACCCAAATGCATACTTTGTTTCTTTGCACTTCTTTGAAGAAATAAAACTCTCTTAGCACATAGTAGCTGATTTTTGTTTGAAGTTACAAATCATGCAATTCTCAAAACAATAAGCTCACCATGTTAATACTAGTAGATGAGACACCTGAGGGTGCGTGTTAATGGCAGCATGGATGTAATTATGCTTTTAGCATCCAGCCCCCTGCCATTCCACCCTCCAGGTCATTTTCCTTATCCAAGGCTGACTGCAGCATAACTGGACACACACTGAGAAACAGCTGTCGCTCAGTCGAGCCTCATAGGTGTCCATCACAAAGGCCTGCGGATCCAGAATTCTCACCATCTGCTGCTGTTTTGCTGGACGAGCAACGCAGGCAAGCCTATTTCATTTCTCCTGCTTGGTGTGGGAGGTATCGTCACTGACTGACAGAAGCTTGTGAGCATGTTCGAAGCCATATGGGAAAAAAATGACTGTCACATGTTGGCATAAGGCAAAACCATTACTGCTTCAGTTGGAGTGTTAAATTAACACTCGGTCAGACAGCTGCCTCTATCGGCACATTTAAGAGATTTATGTAAAATTCTAAACCACCAATCTTGAGGCAAATCATCTTTATGCTTTTAATTGAAGAAGCCAATGTAAACAGCTTTTTTGGTCAATGATCAATACAGCAGGATTTGTTTTGAGCACTCTGGTTGTATTCACACCTCACACATTTGGTCTGCTTTAAGTGGACCAGAGTTCTTTCCCCGGTTGGTCTGAACATTTTGTGCAGGTGTGTAAACACTCAAGCAAACCCTGGTATTACTGAACAACTGAGACCCACTTTTTGAGGTGGTTTTGGTCCACTTCCAAACAAAATAGAGCAGTTCATTTCTGTAATACAGGCCAGTCTTGATCCAAACCAACTAAAAGAAAAATATCTTTTTGAACATGATGTCCAGACTGTTTCTGGACGTCCTGGTAAAAACAAACCCTTGAATATCACTAATTCTACTATGATGAAGGAAGATGTATGTAGAAACACTAAACCCAAAATTTTGCAATTTCATGCATGGCTTTTAAGATGAGAAGATCATTGTAGGCAAGATGTTAGTGAAGACACACAATGAACATGTTCAATCTAATTGGATATCTTTATTTGATTTCTGAGGTTGTTAAGATTGCAGGACTCTGGGTTTTCTGATTGGTTTAGGAGTTTGAATTACAAACTAATACAATTACAGAATGAGAGATGTGTCTTTTTCCTATAAGAGAAACTGTTTGTGGGGACGTATCTGAAGATATACTGGAAGCCAACCACTGGTTATCAAGGAGAACCAGGTCTGAATAACAAGGTGTCAATGTAGGCTATGATGTGCATATTTTTTAATAAAAACATGTTTAGAAAGCTGCATATAAATGGTTGAATGTTTGTGAAACACCCTAATTAAATGGGCTGTGAGATGAAGTAATAACCAACCATTGTGGACCAGGAATAGTTGCTTCTCACTTCTGAGAGCCACAGAACTACTGGGAAAATGTCCAATTTCTGTATTTATTTTAATGTAGCAATGTTTCTTTGGAGATGCACACCATGAGATCTGGAAAGTCCTAAAGAGGCAGTACAACACTAGACAGGTCTTGTACTTGTTTGTTCAGAAAAAGGAAGACAGAGAAACACCGACATTCCTAAGCGACAACCCTATGACAATATGAAACTTTACTAGCTCAAAAAGTCTTTGTAACGAATCAAAGGAAAAGGATAACCCATGAAACACATTGCCGAAAAAGTTCTCACACCTCCTTACAGTATGTACTCACACAATACATGCTCACCCACACATGCTCATTAAAGCTTCTCTCCCAGACTCAGTTATGTGAAAAAAAACTCATCACAAGGACACCATCTTAGAAGAGAAAGATGACTTTAATTAGAGCAACTTTTCTGTATGTAAAACACAATGTTGAAAGCTTTAAATGTGTTATTACACGCACAGTCCAAAAATAAAAGTGAGTAAATTCTTCCTTTTAAATTCTGCACATAGTAGCTACTTTATAAGAACAATGACTCAACAACTGCACATAAATCTATAGTTCATTAAAGCTTAATACACATGAGCTTGAGAAAAAAACACACACTAATGTACACAAAGCTAATTGGTAAATACACATTTATGTAACAGTAAAAGTTACTTGAAGGACTTTATTAATCCAATTATGATCAAGACTCATTTACAGGCTGAAGAAGCTCAACCAGATACCTGTTGCTGGCCAGAGATCCTGCTGTGGTATACCGCTGATTTTCTTGAAAATGTGGCGTAACTATAGAGTGGACAGCTTGGAAAACTTTGGTAAAGTTAAAGACAAATCTGAATTGTTTTTACCCTTTGCAATAACTTTGATAGTGAAAGCGAGACTATTTTTGCTGCTGCTACTTCTGCATAGAACAGGTGATCTGTTCTATGCTGTAGACTCTAGTTTATGAAGCAGGAAAAAAGCTTGTTCTTTCATTCCTGTCTGCATACCATTAAGCTGAACCTTTAATGAGGTATTGAACTTGAACTTGATATCAACTAATACATATTCCTAAATCATGCAGCTCAATATTACAGGGGAACAATTGTTAGTGTGACAGTCCTACTTGCTTTTATGGTACATTTCTTTGCAAAGTTCTTCTGCTCTGTTTACTGAAACAAAAGTTGAGATTATTTCATACATTTTCAATAGCTTTAAAAAAGGGGAAAGTTTTGAAAACAGATTTGAATTAAATTTAAAAATAATAAATAGCAAATAAAAAAATAAATAAGTGTTATTTTAACAAAGTTCAACTCCAAATTGAATAAAAGTATCAAAGTAAAGTGATTACTGTAAATGCATCTTATGCTTTTTCTTTTCAAATTCAATTGCATTTTGCCTATTTTTAACTTAAACTAACTTTGTTGCTTGATATTCTTATAGAATTCTTTTACATGAGGGCAAGGCCCGAATTGAACATGCAAAGCAAAAAGCACCGCTTTAAAAAATGCCTTCAGTTTATCCTGGGCACAAATTGAGAGAGTATTGATTTTTAGGTGCAACAACTTCCTTGGTCAGCAACATTCTATTTCTGGATGCATCATATCATCAGGAAGCCAACGAGACTTGATTTGCGCTGAGGGACATTACATTACCTTGCCTTCCCTCCAGTTCCAGTGATCTATTTCTATCAAAGCACTCCAAACTATATTGCCATTTAAGTTAAATTTAGGTTATCCCAAGAGACTGGATGAAGGCAAATCTCATTGTTGTTCTGCTGTGGAGGCGGCTCTGTATCCCCCCCATTAATTGCCTCACCTCTTCAGTATTCCTTCTGCAAGCAGTCTCATCAGCCCGTGTGACACATTACCTAGCAAGCATGAATGAAAACCGATGGTAATGAGCAGTACTTTTTCTATGCGTCAGCAGACACTCATATGTGGTAAAGCGGAAACAGGAACTTTGCGGCTTGTGCCGGAATGCTTGAACGTATAAAACAACTGCAAAAATGTCAATTTGATTTCCAAGAACTTAGGATGCAGCAAATCCTCAGATGAAATGGGATCGGAAACTCTTGAGTGCTTGTCAGTCTGAAAGTGACTGATGAATTTTTAAAAAGAGTGCAACTCATAATCTTACATATGGATTTCAGTATATTTAAAGTGATGATAAAAAAAAAATCAGCGTCAAAATGCAATACTCTTCCAGAGAGAAGTTTCCATTATTTGTCCTTTTCGTGTAATAGTAAGGTGTGAGAGCAAAACTTGACAAAAACTTTGTGGCAGATATTTTGACGATGGTAAACTTCAAATGAAAACATTTTACTGGTCCTCCACACCCGCTTTAGAACTTGTGGGGAATGATCTTTCCAATCTGTTGTACTCAAATTGTTGAATGTAGCCTTTTTCTGTGGAGTTTAGAATTTGTGGATACTTTTAAAGAGCAGCTACACCCTGGTATAAATGCTCTGCAAACAGCAGCAAAACAGGCTACAAACAGGTGTAAACAGAAAGTGATTAATGATTACAGAAAATCATTAGTGTTAACTCCAAAACACAAAAAAACAAATGCAATTAAATGCTACGATCACAAAAAAATAGAAGCAAAAAATCTACAATCAAAACAAATGCGAAGGAAAAATACTGCAACTACAGGAAATAGGAGCAAGAGGGAAATGTTGCAAATAGTAAAAACAACATCAAATGTAAATTGCTCCAAACTCGCTCCAGAAAACGGATTTGCTCAAGACCACTAGCAAGTGTTGACCAACAAATTGAATGGGAATCTCAGAGATTCTTAGTAAAGAAATACCATATACATAAAGGGGTGAACTCATGTTAGCTAGTGAAGTCAAATGGTCAAAACAAGAAAACAAAAAACAGCATCGGTGAATTTTATTATTTAGTATTTTTTTAGATTCTCACGTCCATCTCCAGCATCTGAAATCTTACTGATCTTCTACCAAATTGGCCAAACACCAGCACTTCATTAGGCCATACCACAATGGAACAAGTCAAACCAAACAACAAAATCTTAACAGAGAAACAAGTCACTTCATATTAGCACTCCACACTTAACAGATTATGCACAAACATTTGCTCAGTTTTACCCACCAGTAGCTCAGTGCTCTGAGTAACAATTATCCTCCCTTCACAGGCAACCACTTCACTTCTCAATGAGAAGGTTACATGCTAACCAGTAAAAATATTCAATAAATACAGTTAAAACTTCTTGTGTGCATATTGTTATTTATGTGCAAGTCTATGCTTAAAGTGCAGTGCTAAATAAAGTGCTCGTTAATAAAGTGCAAAAAGTGCTTTATAGTGACTTAAGTAAAAATAGTCCCAGTAATGAAGATCTCTTCTTTACACATTCATATTCTGCCAATGGTGCAGAATGTTAGCTTTAACTAAAACATATATATTGATGTAAATTGCAATATTATGCCACCACAAACTTGCAGTAGCAATGTTTAAATTAAAGTATTATGACCAACTCTAGAAAGATTAAATAAATAAGAATAAGGGACAAACGATAAATACAAACTGAATCACTTTAAAACAAATGTCCACAAGAAATTAGGAGGAATGATTTTTTTGATTTCCTTGAAGACTTCTTCAAATATGAGGTCTTTCTGGCTATTTTATATCGCCTACTCAAGACTCCCTCTAGTGGTCTGGATCATTGTTTTTACATGCTAAAATGAATGAATTTGGAATGAATTTGCTGTTATTACTATTTGCACCATTTCACCTTTCACTCCTATCCTGTGGTTGGAGCATTTTTTGTTTGATTGTAGATCTTTGCTTCTATTTTCTGTGATTCCAACATATTTTGTTTGCAGAACTTTTCTGTTGCATTTGATTTTTTTTGTGTTTTGGAGTTTGCATTATTCATGGGTTTTCAGCTTGTTTTGCTGTTTGCCGCACTCTTACACCTGTCAGCCACCATACATTTGTTTCAGATATTTATTACACTAGGTTTGTATCCTCTCCAAAATTGGGATGACAAAAAAAATAAAATAACGTGTAGTTGTTGCTTAGTTTTGATAGTTCAGGTATGACCTTTCAGTTTATATCCTTAAGTTTCATGTGAAACCAAAGCCAGTGGTGTACTCAAGCTTAAAGCAATGAGAGAGACACTGATAATATTGGATTTTCATAAAGACCATCTTGTGCAACACCTGAACCACACCTGTGGTGCTGGAATATAAGAAAACACAGACACACAGCATCTGTGTGTCTTCAGAGCAAATGTTGCCGCTCTTTTCTGCACAGTATAAGTCTTACCTTCACTCCCAAATAGAAAGATGTTGAATGATTTCCAGAAGAGCTATGCTCATTTTAAATTTATTGCGTAAAGAATAAGCCGCTTTTTTACTTCTTTTATTTTAAAAAAAAGTAACATCCACTCACATGGCCGGCTGAAACATTTATTCAATAAGATAAGGAAAAAAAAGTCTTGATAAATACATAAATAAAAAGCAACACTTTTTCTTACTTTTTAAGCCTTTGTAACAGCCCTGAGACAACACAAGTCCCATTTTACCACTGTGCCAGAGATTTTGTTAACTAGACTTTAAGAATGTCCGCTAATGACAGTGTGAGGAATGATTTCCCTGAGCCAAGAAAAATCCTCTCCAGCGAAAAGCTCTGAACAATCAATGAATTCTGATTAAATCACTTATAGCGATGGTGAGGGGCCGCTACAGATGAGACGCCTGTCCGAGGGTGACGTGAGGTGATTCATGACAACCCTGAGAGTCATTCATTCCCTTTTGGACGGTCATCCCTCCGAACCTCTGGGTCAGCCCCGTGATAAATATAGATGTTGACACACAGATTCTACCAGTCATAGGGGCAGACGATTCATGTAGTGGGTGGGCTGAATGTGGCCCCGTGTCCACACCTGACACCCTCCAATTATATGTGACAGATGCTTGGCGCGTGTACACGCACATTAATACTCTGCAGGGTGGAATCAAATCTCCATATACAATACCGGGTACCCCACCACCACCACCAGCCCCCTACTGCTTCTTTTCTTTTGTTCTCTGGATGTAAGTGACCAGATGTGGCCCTACTACAAATTTAATAAGGATTCTGAGATGTCAGTGTGTGTGGCGGCCTGTTGTAAGATACACTTTAACATTTATTGAGTTTGTTAGATAGATTGCTTATGTATTACACTTATATGAAACTGAATAAGTGTATATGAGTGTGTGTGCCATTGTGGTGAGAGTGACACACACATATTAACCCTATATAGATTGGTTTCTCCAGATCATCTCATTAGCAGGCTCCATGTGTCAATGGTTAATCCCTCAGTCTCTCAAGGGATGTCCCCCGTCCTGCTACCCTCCTCCTGTCAGCCCCTCATCACCACCTCCACAGATGGGTCCTTTTATTTCCCTACAGAATACTAATGATGCCCATTGAAGGATTCCAAAAGGCTGGTTTCTCCCCTTAATACCGAATGGTGGAACTGAATGGTGTAATGATGCAAGCAGTGGCCAGGGGAGGGAAAAAGGAGGAGTTTAGGAGCAAACAGACAACAGCTAATGCAAACAAAGATTTTCTCCATTGATGTTTAAGTGGCTCCTTTTGAATTTATGTTTTGTCAATCTTGTCTAATAGAACAATATAATAACAAACCTTTAATTCATCAAACGCAATGTACAGAGTTTTGGATAAATATATTTATTGAGAATGTACAATTATTAATATAGAATTGTAATTGGTGTGCTTGACAACAGTACTTTTTGTTTTTAATTTTAAAAAAATACAGCAACTCATCCACCCCTTTTTTTCCTCTCTGAATAGCAATGCATATAGTTAAATTAACTTTGACAATTGCATTTAACACAACTTATGAGGCCAAAAATAAATAATAAAATCAGAAGTCAACCTAGAACAGAACAGCTTTTATGGGGACATTGATTTCATTTTCCATCAGGACTTAACAAAGATAAGGTTTGGTTTAATGACCATGATGTTATTATCCTTGATTGGTCAGCAGACTTGTCTGACCTAAATCCCACAGAATTGTATTATTAATTGGAAGCTGAGCGAAATCAGATCCAACAATGCAGATGACCTGAAGGCCATTATTAAAGGAAACTGGAGACCGCCTCCATGCATCAATTGATGCAAAAAGAGACACAACCAAGTAATGAGTCCACAGAAATTTCATTTTAAAATGCCCTGTTTTTTTATTGATCTCATATATTCAAATTTCTATATAATATTTTTACCTGTTGAATGTTTTATAAAATCTACAGAGCCCTCCAGGGGACATGGGAATTTTTTTTTCTTTTCCCTCGCAAAACTTTTGCGTCCCTTCACAAGAGGTTTTGCGTATGCGGCATAATTGAATACTGTGAACCCTTCTTACGGTGGCCGTCGTACTTTCTGCCTTAATACAAGGTTATATAAGGTTTTTCCATGAATGCTAATATCTCCTTGTGAAATGTGTACTTTGCTGAGTTGCAACAGTTTTTTTGTGTGTTTTTGCAAGTTTGTAAATCTTCACAGTTTGTGTCAAAGCACTGCAATGAGCTCCCAGCATTTCTTAATCCTAAATCTTTGACGGCAGCTAGAGGTTGAAACCTGAAAAAAAAAATCCAATCCAGTCTGCTCAAGCTGCAGATGCTCCTCTGTATAGCACACCGTACTGCAGCTATGCTATATCTAAGCTGTAGCTAAAGTTACATCTATTTATCCTTGATATGTGGGTGGCTTGGTGGTCTGCCTGTTTGTGTCTTTCCAGTTGACGTAATTTTGGTGCAGCCTGTTTTCTCTTTCACATTTTCTCTAGATAGCGCCAAAGCCAAAAGTTATAATTATTAATGACGATTCAGAATAATTTTTTTTTTTTTTTCTGAAAATAATAATAATATATTTTTTTAAAATCTTAAAATCAGGAAGAAAAACAGGTAAAGATGAATGGATGAATCAAGACTTCAAAAGCTTATTGTACAATTCAGCAGATCAAGACTTGCTTGGTCCACTCAAAATACCATGCCTGGTCAGCAGGGACTTAAATCACTACATACATTTCCATTTTACCCATATTATTTTTCTTTAACCTTTACCAAAGTGCTTGTGTCGTCTGACTTCAACTATTGACACGACTCTGGATGCAAACCTCAGACTCTGACGTGACACAACAGTCTAATGTAATCTCTTGGAGACAAAGTGGTTTATGTTCAGAGTGGACATTGAAAGCCATCAAAGCAAGGATGATTGTAATGAGATAATACCCATAATAAAATAAAGCTGGGAAAAGTTGATCATTAACCTCCCATATTACAGCAAAAACATTCGGTTCTTACTGAGCCACAAGTGAAATTACAGTGCTGTTAGAAATCTGAGGATATTGCAAAGATCCCTTATCTGTCAAGAAGCCACATAGAGGCACAATATAGCCCAAGTCTTTAAATGAGCTCATGAAATAAGCACCGAAAATTAATAAAGATGGAGAATTAGTGTCCCACTACAAATTTTAACTATGGTGGGAAATAATTGGCTTACTCAGTGACTATGTTTTCTGTGCAAAACACAAAATAAAGTCTAATGATTCTTAAGTTGAAATAATCAAGAAGAAAACTGAGAACTTATCAGTAACTTTTACAACTTACTCACACAACAGCCTAAATCAGATAAGCAAAGTTATCTCAGCTATTTTTCCAATAGAAAAAGACGGCACAGCGTTAAAGGCACAAACTATTTCTGAAGCACATAAATAGAAAAAATGAGACTGTGTGGGGGTTCAAATAATGCAAAGCTCCCATAACAAACTAAACTGTTATTCCAAAGCCACGTTTGTATTTTTTGTTGTATAACTAAGATCTTTTTTTTTTTTTTTTAATGGTAAAAAATCTCTGTGGGTACATGATATGTAGGGATGCACCAATACCCGATTTATTTTTAAATTTATTTCCTTTCTTTTGCTGCTGTTAATTGGTTTGATCAGCTTAGCTTCTGTCTTCTTTTATTTATGTGGCTCACATTCAGTTTATGATGTATTGAAGCTGCTAACTGGGTTACAGCATTAATGCTCAAACTGACAGGCTACTGATGTCTGTTACATTACTCTGGTACAGAGTCCTGTATTTTCTGAGCACTTTATGAATAAAAGTCTGCATATGGTATCGGACAGACGCCTGATGCCGGTATCCATATCAGCGCATCCTCGACTGAAAAGAAAAAGCAGTTGTTAGTAGCATATAGACAAAGTAAGGTAGCTATAGAAACTTTAGATAACATGACAAAATTGATATAGACATAAAAAAAACATAGACATTTATTTTTTAATTTAAAATCCATTCCCCCACTATTGCCTTTTTTGTGGTCGCTGAAAATATTTTCAGCTGGTGTTCAATGTTAATGAAGCGGTTACATATCTACTTCTCAGAAATTTAATAAAGTGGTTAGACATATTTGCCTCAGCTTTACACTGGGAGTGTTGTCATTTTATGAACTCTGTTAACCTATCTTAGCATATCTCTATGTTGGTCTCTGTCGTCGGCTGTGTCAAAGGAAGTGTGTCATCCTCTCAGGGTCTGAAAAGAAACGGAGCTGGACATTTGTCTGAATGAATATTGCATTTCGTTCCCCTGCAGTCAAAGGTTGAATTATTGAAGGGAATGCACTTTCAAAAACGGTCTCAGTGAGGTCCGTCGAAGATACAGCAGACTATAGCCTTTTGGCTCATTCTCTTTATTGTGGCGTTAAAGAAAGACCTCTGCATGAGCTCAAGAGATGGAAAGCGTGGTGGAATTCCTCCCTGCTGGCTATAGCACAGGCCGACTCGTCTGCCTGCAGAAGCAACAGATGGCTGCTGTCTTTGGTTGCTAGGAAACTGGTAATCAAATACTTTAATTCAGATTGATTTAGGAATCTGAGGTTTATTAAAAGAAGGGTGAAGTCTTTTGTTATTCAGATGGCAGGATGTCTCATTTGGTAATACGGTTGGTAAATATTTGCTTTCAAGGCTGGATGTAGATTTGGCATTGTGCTCTGGACAGGCTGCAGATTTGTGCAGAAAGCCGACAATTGACTGGAAATGGGTGACAATATCTGAATGATAGAGGAATGAATGAATAACAGCAAAAGCAGAGAAAGCTAAATATCAAATTCAGATGTGAAATTGTTTAAGAAATCAGTTTAGTTTTGTTTGCAGGTTAGGTCCTGCTATATTGTACCTTAAGTTTTTAGTCTTTGTTGGAAATGCTATCAGAACACTTTACAAAGTGTTTTGTAAACTATTTAAATAATTGTTTAAACAATCTTTAAATAATCGTTTAAAGATGCAGTCAGGATAAATGTATCAAATGAAGTTATAATAAAAAGTCTCAACAGTGTCAGAGGTTAACAGTTTCATAGTTTAGGAGCACAAATTTAAAAAGCTCAATCACCTCTACAATTTGAGCTAGAAAACATCTAAGAGAAAATGATTGGTTGACGGAAATGCTCTTGTGGACATTAAGAAGATCACATATAGGATAAAAGACAGAAATACAATGTTGAATCCTAAAACACACCGGATGCCAATGAAGATAAGCCAGAACTGGAGTTTTAGTACCTGATAAAAACGAGCTGTTTCATTCTGGATAGTTTGTAGGCAATGCAGGGATCATTTATCTAACTTTTCATATAAGGTAATAACAGCATGAGTCACTTTTTCAAGCTCTTTGGTTGGCAACTTGTCTAAGCTGGAAAAAAAATAAAAATAAATTCACAACTAGTTTTAAAAGCAAAATTAAAACTACATCTCAGATTCCTAACAGCAGAATGGCTGTAAGAAACCCAGGGGCCAATGTCTAAAAATAATCAATCAACATTTTGCAAATAGCAGTGCACTTGTGCTATGTTCAGTTGATATAAACTAATAGAATGTGATAAAAAAAATACTATGATGGTTCAAATAAAGAATTTAAATAAGCTGTTACGCATTTTTAAGTAGATATTTTGCATATGTTGTTGTTTTCTCTTCTGATGTACCTCTTTCATCAGAAGAGATACCACAGTTTACATCCAACCAATGCCTCATTTTTGATTAAAACAAAAACCATGAGAGAAAACAATATGAGGCAAAGTGAATGCAATGGTAGGACTGCCATGTCTATTGTTGACTGATTTGTTGATTTGGCTGCCGTTGGTGGAGGAATAGTTAAGCCCCCTGTGATGCTGCAGTGTTGCAGTCAGTTCTCTCAGTTAGAGGGACTGATCAGAGCTGGTATAACATTTCCCTGGAGAGTTCATAGATAGATCTAAGCAAAAGACAGACCAACCTGCAGGAAAAACAGCCACAGCTTGCATCTGTTAGCACCGATTTTTCAACAAGAGAAACCAACACTACGATTTAGTTTTTAATCTAAATTTCCCTATATACTATTGCAGAGCATTATGTTTTCATTTTAAATAATGAAAGTCTGAGATATGATTCATAGACAAAGAAAAATAGATAATATGATGAAAATGCTTATCTGCACATACCAGGATGGCAATTCCTTTAAAGCAATCTTCTCACAGAGGTTCCCACAGATTTTACACCAGCCATCTTCTTGTTGTCCTTCAGTGTTTGAATCACATAATTTACAGTATGTAGCACCTTCCAACAACTCGCTCTGAGGGCTTTTACAAAGTCAAAAATTAAATACAAAACACAATAAAACAGATGCAGGGCTAAGCAAAAACCTAATAAAAACTAAATTAAAAGAAAGTAAAGAAGATATAAAAACACTAAAAGACAAACATCAAAAGTCTTTTTAAATAAATTAGTCTTAATCCTGACTTTGACCAAAAGCAGGTAAGAGATGGCGTGCAACTCATAGTGAATATTATTTTGCAGTGATGGGGCAGCAACAGAAAAAGACCGACCACCCGTTGCTTACACTTTGATTGAGGAACCTCCAGCAGAGCGTAAAGCTCTGCAGGTGTGGTGGGTTTTCAAACAATCGGGTAAGTAGAGTGGTGCAAGGCCATTTAGTGCAACAGTTTAAACTGTATCCTAAACTGAACCTTCAGCCAGTGCAGAGATGGAAGTATAGGGGTGATATGTTCATATTTACATGAGTTAGTTACTAAGAAAGTGCCAGTGTTGTACAAGCTGTAAACAAGAGAAGGAAGACTGGTTGATGCTGACAAACAAAGCATTATGAATCTTTCAAGTATTTCTCTTTTTCTAACGCTGGACAGCTCCATCTCCAACATCACCTTTCATTGTATTTGCTATCTGTTCTCAGTACATGTCCAAACCGCCTCAACCTTATCTGTTCCTCCGATCTGCAAAGCAGCCCCATTGACTCTATTTACAATGTAGAAGACTTATTGCATTTTTTTTTTCTACGGTATATGACAGTAAAAGTGACTAAACACATATCTACAACAAACTTGTCAGATTTCTATTTGTAAAAAATAACTTAAAATCATGAATTGTTTTCGTTTCACTTCACAGCTCTGTCATTTTGTGAAGATCTATCACCTGGAACAGAGGTTTGTGGCTGTTCTCAGAGCAAAATTTAGATGTTTCAGGGATATTAATGTTCTTTCAAAGCAGTTTAATATACTAAGCAATAGGAAATCTTTGGTTAAATTCTACATAGTCATTGAGGATAGGTAACACTAATGATCAGTATGTTATTTCTATAGCTCCAAATTCAGCATTTGCCAATTATTTTTGAAAAAACTGTAGGAAATCCCATAGTATAAAGCAATTTGCTGCATATTGCAAAGTGGGATTTCACATTCAAAGATTTATTAAAGCCGTATTACCTGTTAACTGTACATACTGGAAGAACTGTAATATAAAAAGCAATTATTGTGACTTTTTTTAAATTGAAGAGAGCTATTAAAAGCAATAAATAAGTTTCATACCACATTTGACATTTTCTCTATCATGGCTAAGGTATAAAAGCTTCTCTCTAATTTTCTTCTTTCTAAGAATATGGATGATTTTTTTTTTTTCTAGTGTCAGAGTGATTTCCTTCTAATCACAAACCATTAGACGGATTTATAACCACTTGTCAGATTTTTGCCTCCTCAGAGACATTTTCTGGTGGCAACACGTCAACAACCTTGTGACACCTCAAGTCCCAATCCACCACCATTCACACACCAGTGAACCATGACGCAGATGGAAGAACAACTAAACATTTGAAATAAAACCTGCACCATAGATAAAACGACACGTAGCTTTTTTTTTGGCAGCACAGGACCAAAATCTTGTACTTCAAATACATAAAGGGCAGATCCTACATTTTAATAAGGAGATGCTAAAATGAAGAGCTGTTTTTCTGTGAAACTACCAGGGTGTCTAGTGGACCGAGGGGAATAAGGGTTTCATTGCTGCAGGCTACCACTGCACAAAGCGCCAGAGATGATGGTTACTGAAAGAGATGCTTAGGTTATAGAGTCTCTGGGGCCAGAGCTTCACAGGAAACACTTTACTTTCTTATGAAGTGTAAGCTAAAGCAGGCTTATGCATGAGATATGCAAAAAAAAAACCATTAATCTCAGAGAATAAAAAAAATAGAGCAACACTACAAAAACCTAAAAAGGTAATGCTATTTTAATCCAAAACAGTTCCTGGTTTTAAGTGACAGTTTCACAATAAAAAAGTCCATCTGCTCTGTTTTTTTTTTTTTTTTTTTGGGTTGCTTATTAAGAACTGTGCTCATAATCATCTAAAATAATGAGTGCTATCTCGTAGAAGTGTGTGGCCGCATCTTGAGTCGATAAATAGACTGCACCATCTAACCTCTTGCTCTTTCTGCGCTGCAGCACTGTCTGAGTAAGTTCCTTCAAACTAATTGTGTGCTGAGCGTAAATATAAAGTGACAGTTTTTCTTATGTTTAGTTGGGAAGAGGACACTTTATTTTCACTGCTTGCTTTAATAAGGAAAACTTTGTTAAATAGCTTTTTCAAGGCTGATTTTGGACTAACAGCAGCGACCTGCAGAAAACGCTTAATGAGTCCTTCTTTTTAACTTAATTTAAAGTAAAACTGTTCATATGTATACTCAACTGAATACAAAAAAACAAGCCAGGCTGTTGGCAATGAAAGCATAAACAAACTCATCTTAATACCAGCTCAAACCCACACTACATTAGCAACAACTCAGTCCAAAGTAAACAGAACTGAAAGTTTTCTCTTGGAAAACCATTCCATGTGGACTCTTTCTGTCCTTCTGTTTGCTGGAAGCAGACTGCAGTGGAGAAGATCATTCAAAATGGACTGCTTGGCAAAGACCCACTTATCTAGCATGATAACCCTAGAGAGAATCTAAGACAAAGAGTTTTCTGCAGTCTTCTGAATCTAAGTAAACAGCTGTTCCCATCTCATTTAAGTGCTGTATATTTTAGGAAAGATAGATCTGAACACCTTGCAAATACATTACCTTAGGATGCAATTATCCTTCCAGGTCAAATTGGTTGTATTGATAGCTAAAATTATTATTTTAAAAACTGCATTTTGTTTTTACTCACGATATTATTTTCTTACATTAACATGTGTTTGATCATTCGAAGTACTTAACTGATATAATAAAAACAAATGAAATCTTAGGGCAAATGCTTTGTTCAAAGGGCTGTAAGTGTATTTAATTCAAACAGTAAAGGTCTAAAGATGGGGAAAGAGTGTTCAATAAGCTCACATACCGAGATGTAAAGCTGCCTTTGTGGCTTCCTTATTGCACTCAAGTGTCGTATGGAGCACCAAAGCGCCTTAAGCCACTTGAGACCTTTGCTACAAAGCAGTGGTTTAGCAAAGTAATTTTAGGTTCAACTTTAGGTTTCAAATGTCAAAAAGTCACATCAATCTCAAAAGAATCTCCAGAGGATTTGCAACCCTTTTGTAAGGAAAACGTACAAAAACTAAGTCCAAAGGATTACCTAGTACCTTTATCTGTCCTTCTATCCAATGAAACTTAATTCAGGTTTGAATATCTTGCTGAGAAAGAGGCAATCCTTTAAGAAGCTGATACAACATCAGTTGATATGGATTTCTTTTATGTAAACTACACATTTTATACAGTTACTTTTGCTACTTTTTTTTTGCTAATAATCAATTATACAGAATTTTAATTTACCAGAAGTGGACATCAGTTATTTTTATTCAATTATAGATATTTGCATTTGTGAGGGAATTTGAAGACTGTGGCCCACCCATCATTTCAAAGTGTACAATTGAAAAGTCATTATTATAAGGGGTAAAAAGCTTTACTCTGTAACACTCGTCCAACACTTTAGAAACTTAGAACTAAAGCTGAGAATGATTGGCAAGGAGTGAAACAGGATTAGGCATAAGATACTTCTAACTTGCTTTATTATACAGGCCTACAGACACACAAAAGACTCTGATTATTTCCATTGTTTTGTTTGCATTTTACAATCCTCTTCTGTATAACCTTTATGTAACATTGTTATAGACTCACAACAAGAAGCTCCTTGGGCTAAATAATGCCTGGAAGGGAGTATTTCCTAATTGTGGAATCTGATTTGCACTAAGGAGTGAGATCTTGCATTAGAAGCTGTTTTGCTGATATATATCTTTTACATTTCTTATCCAACCCAGCCTAATATATATTTATATATCCTACAAAGTAAAAACTAAATTCCTTTAAAATTATGTTGTTTCACAAATTGAGATATCAGTTTATTGAATGCAGCCTCATATTAATATGCAAGAAGCTTAGTGTCGTAACTTAGCAAATTGGAACTCAGGTGCATGTTTTTTGTTGCCACTTGTCTGATATTTTCTGGTGTGATTGTTTGGCCACTTTTCTAGACAAAGTTAATGGCATGCGGTGAGCTTTTAGATTCACATTTTCACATTTTTATAAGCTTTAGGTTCCCAAGTGGTGGAGTCTTGAAGTTTGCCTTTCAAAATCAGTCTTACTGCATGTTTAGGATTATTGTCCTGTTATAACATCCAATTTCTATCTTAGTTGTCATACTCAGTTTGTTCAACTTATGTCGCACCCTCTCCTGTAACATCTGGTGTCCCTCAGGGCTCCGTCCCAGGACCCTTACTCTTATCATACACTTTGAGCAATATTTTTGGAAGTTTGATATTTATTTCATTGCTATATTTTTCCATAAGAACAGTCGCACATTTAGGCAAAAGAATGCCAGAAGCTAGTTTAAAACTACAAAAAGACTGGATTTTTTTCTGTAACATTCTAAAGGATGGTTGAGCAAATATTGTTACATGCTATTATTAAATGCTGACATTTAATAATATCATATACATAACATTTCATAACATAACATTTTTTTCCTGTGTGAGCTTGAGAAAATCCACAATATATCAAAACTTGTGCACCTAATCTATATTTTCATAAATCCCTAAAATATATATATGCTGCTACCATTATAGAGAGAACAGTTTAAATGCATATCTGCTTTTTGTTATTACATTCATAAGCAGAAACTGTGAGACTCATCTTTGCAGGATATCAAGTTTTGTCTCCCACAAACTTCACAATATATTTACCTGGTTGCGGTGTAGTGTGGTTATATTTGTAGAGTGTAATAAGAGAAGTCGGGACACATCCTCTTGGGAGGCAGCATTGAGTCTTATGGTGGAGTAGAGACACAATGGCTCTTTCCAAGTCTGTTTCCTGCCTGTCAAAAACTCTAAAATCCAGTTTCACATCAGTGGTTCCAACGCAGGCAGCAGCAGCTTATTGGCTACTGTCTGAAGAATTATGATGTTAAACATAAAACTGAAACCCAGACAGTGCAGTTTGACACATGAATTTTGAGTCTCCAGGTGAGTGAGACCAGGATGGATGACAGCTCACACTGCATCAGTCACAGAGCTGCTTCGTCTAAACTGGTTAAGCGATGCATCAGGTGGGCAAAACAAAATGGATGAGTGGATGTTAATGCAATGGGTGTAATGAGTTACTCTGTTTATTACATTTCTCTGAGTGGATTGCTCAAACTCACACGGTGCTTGTCAATAAGTTAACATGCAATGCTTGTTGCTTCAAAGTGCAACACTGGTCCCTGAAGAGCAAGTCACAGCTTGTGACAAGCTTGCACAGCTTGCCTTATTAATTTGAAAGTAGAGCAAAGAGCTGCAAAGTTGAAGCCAAAGAGCTGGCTCTCAAAGGTGGAATTATTATCAAACTGGAGGGTTTTTTGCAACTCTCAGATGAATCATTAGAAAAAATATCCAATTCCCAAATTTTACTGGGAACTGATAAACTTTACACAACCATAAATTGGTTCTTTGGCAAAAAAAAAATAATTGCAAGCAACAGCTGCATTGAACTGACTATGAGATGTCGTATCCCACCTCCAGCCCAATGACTGCTGGAAATGGGCATTAGCTCCCATCATCGCATGCCACATCACACACTGAAAAAAGAGAATGAAGCTCCAACTTAAACATTGAGATAATTCGTTACGTGTAATCAAATCAAGTTCGTCAAACTTACTTCATATATGTTTGTTTAACAAGACAACTTAATACACATAATATATTTACTTGGTTAAGCTTAATTTGATTACTTGTAACAAATTAACACTTTTTTTATTACGTTCCATCACCTGCATTACATATATGATCACAGCACGAATTTTTAGCAGACATATATTTGAACAAAAATTATTTAAGCTTTACTTTCTCAAAGAATATGTGACTCAAACTTTGATCCAGTGTAACTTTTTATTTTATAGTCAGGAGTGCTACTCTTTACTTTTCTTCAGTTTAGAGTTTGTGTGAAGAATGTTCAAAGTCAAACTTTCTTAGTTATCGTTTAACTTGGGCGGCCTTCTCTGCTTTGTTTACATCTGTGTGCTGCAATTAGTAACTAATTGGTGAACATAAAGAGCCAAAAACTACAGAGACCTGCATTGAAAGGAGAAAACAAGAACGTTTTTACAGAGCCATGTGACTGGGCATTGATTAGCAGAAAAAAATTTAAAAATCAGAAATTAGTTTAAACAATGTTGCAGATAATGTGAAACAGTAATGCAGACAGTTGTTTATTTATTTTGTTAATCCACATTATGCATGCATGCATGTTCACACACAACTGTCTCAGGGTTCAGGGTCATTCGCAAATTTTTCCAAATATGAGGGCAAATAAAGACAAAAATTAAATGAAGTTCTGAAGAACTGATAGAGTTGGGTTTTAATATTTTCTATCTTCAAAAAAGTTAGTTAAGAAGTATATTTTCCACTTAGTGTTGATGAATACTTTCTTTGTTCTTTTTTTTAAATAAAATGCTTTACCTGTCATTTCAATGGAAGTACCTAACTTTAGTTCCTACAATATTTATCAATAGGTTGTGAATGGCTGGACTGCTGTGTGATGAAGAGCAAATTTCCCTTGAGACAGAAATGACATTGAGAACGACAACGATAACGTAGGAAATGTTTGAGTCTGTTCAAGTTCAACACTGAACTAGACGACTTTACTGATCTTAGAGTGCAGGAGGAGGATGAAGAAAGGCATCAATAGCTTTTCCAGATAGGCTTCTCTATTTTTTTTTCTTAAGCAGCCATGATAGAGACACTATTTAGAAAAAGCATTTATGCTACAAATCTCTGTAAGTTACCAGTATTTATTACAAGTTAATAAAATGTCTACGTGTGAACATCTCTTGTAACAATGTGGGACATGATTATAAAAAAGTGCAACCGGTATGTACTTTTATTATTTTTCAAAGTTAGTGAGTGTGGGTTACTTTCACGTGCTGTCCACAATCCGAATGTCATGGTACATACAGTATGACTACAAAAAGAAAAAAGTCAAATTCATTTCCTTTCTTATAACTTTGTGCGAATTTGTTTGTCACCAAGTCCATTTGAAATACATAAAAATTTGTTCTTGTAACTTCACAAAATATTGAAAATTTCAGTGGCTATGAATGTTTTTATGAAGCACTCTATAATTTTATGTAAAGCAAGTATCCCAAGAGTGGATAGTCCTCATGCAAAACTGAAAAATACAACAATGATCATGAACATTAAGTTGACAAAGTCATTGTGAGTAAACCACAGACCATTCTGTTGCATGTCGCCTCTGACATTGACCATTTTTCACAAGATTCATCTTTATGTGTAGCCACTTTTTGACCCTTATTTAAAGGAGCAAGAAAGACATTGTGAACAGAAACACATCGCCGGTGGTCCTTTTCACAGTCAGAAGGAGGAAAAATGAGACAGACAAACTTTGTCTGGATTGTCACATTCTGGATGAATAATGCCTCCTAATGTGTTTGATTAAACCAACAAAACATCATTAATCTCTTAAAAAACTGTTTGTAATCTGATAAAATTTTTAATCAGAGAATAACCCAATGTCCACTGAGATGAGCTGTCGCCTTGATGTTGCACACCCTATTAATTTAGGCACAGCTGTTTCATCTGCCCATCTGTTTCAGCTGGCACTGTGTGCAACTAACAGTGTTGTGTTGAATTTTGTTGGTTGTTCTCTCTATTAATCTTGGGAGTTTCCATTATTTCTCGTCTGTCAAGTCGTGATTGCCCGAATGCATCCAGGGCTGGCAAATAAACTTCAGGGATCTCTCTCTGTCCTCTGTCACTGTGTCTTTGAAGGATACTTCAGTCGCAGAGCAGGGAGAGGAGCAGGTCGTTGAGAGTACAGATGACTGAGCACTGAGAGACAAGTTAAGCTCTAACATCAAGACAGCAGTCAGAGAAAGCAACACAGGGATTTGCGGAAGTGAAATGACATTCTCACTACACCCAGAAGGGGGTTTGATTCTGTTTTTTTAATTTTTTGGAGGGTGTTTGTGTGTAGGAGGGGGGACATTTCATTATTTGCTGACTGTGATTGATGCTAAAGCAGGAGAGGCGTGTCACAGGAGTAAGTTTGCAATGACACAGTACAATTCTGACATGACAACTACTTGGAATCTCATTTCTATTAGGTCAAAGACACATGTTTTAGTTCTTGTAATTGTGTTTCATTTGATAGGACACTAACCTGTTATCATCAATGCATCTTAGGTTTTTTAAAACAAACTGAGTGCAGAAAAAGACTTGTGTGTTGAGCTAAATCTATCCCCAGCTTCTTCCCCACTCCTCATCATCTCTCCAGTAGAAGTGGACATGTGACAAAATGTTGTAAACAAACTGAAAGAGGAAACAACTGATGATTTTTTTTTCATATTTATATATATGTTGACCTGCAGGTCAAGATGTATAAAAACCCTTCAAATTCATTCTGATTTTACAGCACAATCTAACACAGAAAATGTATAAATCATTTTACTTTAGGGAATTTTTTCTATTCTGAATAAAATATGACAAATCAACGCATAAGGATTAGTATTAATTATTGTGATTAAGGCATTGATGAATTTATAATGTGTCTTACTAAATTAATCAAAGCATTGAGTAAATAATAATCAGTAAGAATTAATAAGAACTGATGATTTCCTTTAATCTCTGACCATATTCCCTATCCCTGTTAAAGAAAACATCCCAACAACATTGTAGCACCACCACCACCATTTTTAACTACAGTAATATACATTCAGGATAATGAGTCATCAAAAAGACACAACTCTTCCATATTTACTATTTCCTTTTCATGGTTTGTGAAGTGCTGTAAATGTGTTGCTCTGTCAAATAACTCAATAATTTACACACTGATGTTTGTGGTTGTGATGTGACAAATAGATATATAAAAAAAAACTACTAAAGTTCTAAAAATCTTTGCAAGGTACAGAAACTGACAGACTTCCTGAGTAAAAACTTAATAACCATCTCCAGTTTCCCATCTTTTGTTTAGCATTTCCAGGGGACAACATGAATACATTTCTTACAATGTGTCTATGAATATGAATCAGTGGGTCCTGTAATGGTGCCAGCAGGTACCCAAATAACAGATGACAGAGATGTATATATCTTCAAAGCTGGATGACCAGTGGGAGCAGCATGGACCTAACTGGGTTCTGCCCAACACTGATTCACTGTTACATTAGTCATACCATTGGACTGAAGAAATAGCAAAAAGGCTGGACCTTATTTTCTTTCTGTTATGAAGTAGATAATGGGAAGTTACTGGGCAGAGGTCTGGCTCTTCAAAAAAAACAAAAACAAACAAAAAAGATCAGTTTAATGTCTGTTGAGCTATGACTTTGGTAATATTGTATAAAAGTCATGTTTTACGAACTAAAACGAAACTAGAACAAAATAAATGTTTTGTATTTTTTGGCAACAAACTACACTTTTACCAGAGGTATTGTAGGACTGACTGGTGCTTCATAAAAAATAAGTTTGTTTGTTAGTAAAAAAAAAAAACACCTCACTGAGATTTAAATTATTATAATTATAAGGAAAATGGTAGATAAGATACTTCAGTGTTGTGGGGACTTTTGAGAGATATGTTAAAAAATTTATATTCCCAGTCAACATCAACATTGGTACTAATGATCTTAAGATCCAATCTTGGAAATTGTAAGTTGCTGATATTATCTTTGGCAATGTGTTTTTTATACAGGAAAATAAAGATTTGTATTTTTTTTTTATAGAACCTGAAAATGGCTCTCAGAACATCTTGGGTAATGAAAACCTAATTTGGTCCATTTTAATTTTTTCATAAGATTATGTAAAAAGTATATATAAGATATTCATTCCCCTGACCTTTATTCTTTTAAAGGGATCTACACAAGTATCTAATTTTTTCACAGATTATCTGTCTCATAATATAAAGTCAGAATATAGTGACAGTTTTAATAAATATGTAAAATACATATTTATATAAGTTACCTAGTGCAGCTTTAAAGCTTTGAGTAATGGAAGAAAGTTCTGTATGAAAATAAAATTCACCTGCCCACCAACTACATTTGATTTGATTATTGTTTATTTCTACAAACATCTTACCATAAACAGCATACTGACATGCTCTAACTTAATCTCGCAATACCAACGTTTACACAAAATTGTACCTTTAATTGCAGAAATGCAGCCCTCTACTTTCATTTACATTTTTTATTCTTATTTTGTTGAATAAAAGATGTTTGGCTGTAGTTTTTGAGTAGATAGTCTGTGGACCTCCTCTGATGAAGGCATTTGGCAAGAGGACTGAAAATCAAGCCAAAGTTCAAATTATTCATCAAGCAAAATCATGCATTTGTCAGACCCAAATGGAGACATTTACATGAGGACATTCTTGTTGCACAAGCATTTAACTGATCTGTATGGATTACATTACTAGCCTTGTATATCATAATCTGGTCGTTATTATTGTGCAAAAACCAAAATTAATCATTTTAAAATTATAAAATATATCTTTTATGGGACTACAGACTAAGTAAGAACTAGTTGTATTTGACATTTTTATATGTAGTTTCAAAGAAAAAGAAATGTAACTACCATTCTTTTATTATAGCACTGATTTTAAATTTGAATTATGGTTTGTCATATCAGTATCCACAGTTTCTGGTACTAAAGCATCAACTCCATCCCCCTGATGGTGTTACTGTAGAATTGAATCTGTTTGTGACATGTGGCAGGATAACAGCAGCTCTGACTGCGATCCTGCAGCTGCTGTCTTTAAGTGGTACATTTTGATGACTTTTTCTTCACAGTTTCAAGACGCTACACTCATAGGCATGTCCCTCAATTTGCCTGTTCCCAATTCGTTGTTCTTTTCTAGGCTATGTCTGTAAGAGTACTTTTAATCTGACAAATGATCCTCATCAGAAAGCATCTTCTAATTTATTGAACAAGACTGGATATGTAAAACCTAAATCTTTCTGTTGTATATAGTACATAAACTTATCCAGCAGTTATTCACAGGCAATAACTCAGCCTGAAAACTATTTAACTAATTATTTTCTGATAATCAGGTAGTGCTCCAACTAGGTAATTTTGATCTAAATGACTAGATTTCTTAATAATGACATTTGGAATTTATTAATAGTTATTCACATGTTGTTGCCCAACAGTTGTCCAAAAATATTACTAAAATAATGACTTATTCTTGTGAACCCCATATCGTGTATTGTCTCATCTCGTGAACTGGATGGACCATTATATCTTTCCATGCAATCCTGAGTTAGTAATTGATCAACAAAATAGAAAGTTGTACTCTTCAGAATTGCTAATGTAAGAGAGCAATATGAGAAGAGTAACAGCTTGAATCAATATTTTATTTTTAACTCTTTTCCTTTGACATGTAGGAATCAAGATTCCTGTGTTCTGTAGGCTTTGTCAATATCTATTTTTGAATGTGATGTATGTAGTTTTTCTGGCTTGTTCCTGCATGTTCTTTAGTTCATGTATTTCTGTCTGTGCATTCTGCTGTTGTGTGGGCTTGTTAAACCCCTGTATATGAAAATAAGGCGATCCGAAGGAGCTGGTCGATACAACCCCTGCCCACCAGTGTCACCCTAAAGTCTTACACTGCATCTCCCCAGATTTGCCTGCCTGAAGTCAGCTTTGGTAATCACAGGGATCACATCTCTGCACAACTTTAATCATGCTGGGGGCGGTTCTCAGAAGCAGAGTGTGCAGTCATTGAACTGCTGACCTATGCAGGATCACAACTTCTTTAATCTTTGGGTGACAGTTTGTACTTGTTCTGACCCCATAGGCTTAATTTGAGAAGCAGGGGTTCCAAATGCGTCATATTTAGAAAATGAGTTAAATTTCAACAGTGGTGCCATGACAGGAGACCGTATAGGAACATCAACACAAAATCCAGTTATTTTGCTGCATTTTACCACAATGCTCATAATTTAAATGACACAGCAAGCCAGTTTACAGAGTAGAAAGTAAAAAAGCACACTGAATAATTGTTCTGTTTTTGTGTTCTAATATTTGTATCATGTTCTACTGCAACTCAAGAGACATCTGGGGATTTCTGGACCTGAATATCATCTCTTTTCTTCTTCCAACACTGGCTGTTTATATGTACTTTAATTAGTGTGTGCAAACATGTTTAAACACAGGCCAGTCAAACATACACCTGTCTTGAAGTCATTTTAAGCTTTTAAGTTGAGCCTCCAAAGCTTTTCCTCCTCAGTGCAAACCTACAATCTCCACTTACAATGGCATTTATTGATTTCACATATTTAAAAATCAATTTCGAGCAGAGCCAGAAAAGTGGCAACAAAATTAAAAAGCTTAAATATCAACTTTAGTAATTTGCATGTGGGCCACATTAATAAGCAAGACAGAAAAGGGCTCTGACGCACAAAAATATGCACTGAAGGTGATTTTAACCAATAACGGCTCCAAGCCTCTGATATATGCAAAACAGAAAGATAGAAGATAATGAAAGATTAATGAGTAAATCTCTGCCTATGAATATTTGAGCATGGGAAGTCTGTTTAATACATGATCTCCTTGCGAACGACTTCCTGTACATGACGCCTCCACCGCTGCCGCGTTGTGCAGGTTCAGAGAGGATGCTTATTAGTTTTTCAGGTGGATAGCATTTTCATTGCTCTGCTCTCCCATGATCTCCTCTCATAAATCCTTCAATATTCCTTTTTTTTGTTTTAGGTTCCATCTTTATGGTTCTTGATATAGATAAATAAATAAAGAGATAAGGAATGATGGGATGTGATGTTTTTTTAAGGGCATTTCTTGTTGAGATGTAATGGCGTAGCTTGATCTTTACATAGGAAAAATAATTCAAAAATGTGATGCGCCTTGGGTTTTTTATTGTTTTAAATATTTAACCAGGTAAAAACAATTGGGATTTAAAATCTAATTTACAAGGCTGTCTTAAAAGACTTCACATCTTGCAGCAAATTTGTATGTTTTTTTTTTTTTTTATGAGGACTTTGAATAATAGATCAACACAGAAACTTTTTTACAAGTCAAAAATCTGCAACATTTGGTAGACATTTGTTTTAATTCTCCGTGAATATACTAATATTAAATATTGTTCAACCTATTGCTTTAAGTCTTCAATAAAGTTCCCCTGAATGCAATTCAATCCCCTTAATTAATTGATCTTTTCTGTGAAGTAAGCAGAGATTTGTTCAAGAATATTCAAAAAGTTGGAAACACATAAAATGCTAAACACACATCAAACCCTGTTACACAGCATAAGTAGATGGAGCAGGATATTCCTGAATGAAAACTTGTTGGAGTTTGAAACAGACCTTAATCTAACAGTAGATTGTAGGAAAAGTAAATATCCTGCATTTTCTTTTATTTTCCATCCTCAGGCCACAATGTGGCTCTTGAACCTTTGCTCCAGTGGGAGTTATCCAATAACTATGCCCTCTATAGGACAACGCTTCAAACAATACTTAAGTTGAACATTTTTATAGGAACTTAAGGCAGAGAAATAATACAGAATAACAAGCACACTGGTTTCAGAATGAAATTTATAAGTACAAAAATATTACCATTAGCATACCTGATCAGACTTTGACTACTGATTATAACTGATGTAAACTTTGATGTAAAGACACATTCCTTGGTTAAGTACTTTCTCTCTTTAGCAATTTTATGGAATTTGTTCTTAATTGCCTGAGTGTTTCTTCCCCAATAAACACAAAGTTGTTGTACTTTCTCCGCCATTTGCATTCCAAATTACTTTCGGTTTGTCGATTCTTGGGTGACGAGGGCCACACTTGACATAACGTGGCTCTGCAGCTCACATCTCTAAATGCTTTGGGGGCTGACACACAGCAAGGGATCAAAGGATTAGTTTCCATGAGATGGGTGTTCTTGGGAGCCGTAGACGTGCCTGCCCATGCTAAGAGTGGGATTACGGCGAGGCAGACAGGAGCTCTCTGGTCCGACGGGTGCCAGTCCGCTCATCCGGTGGCTCAAGTTGGTGACAAATGGAGAGCGCTACCGGCAAAGAGCACTCACATCTTCAGCTCAATCACATTGAGTCAACACAGGAACTCACATTGTCAATCAGGTTTGCTCATTTATGCAAACCACAGCCAATATGTAATCTGTATAGACCTTAATTTAAATATTTTTCATTTCATTGGTTTTATGTTTCCAGTAAGACGTGTGCTCCTGTGTAATACTATGATTTATTTCAGCTTCTTTTATCACATTGCATCTGACAAAAAAAGTATTTTTTGGAAGATCAGTCATGTTACTTTCAGAAGCCTTTTTGTCAAACCTAATTACAGCTCTGACATATAAGGCACAAATATAACACAGACACATATTTTCTCTTTTTGTCACAGTTCTTCCTGTATGAGAAAGCATGGATTATGTAATTACCAAAATAGCGTGGATGGACATATTTTATTCAAGTTGCTGGTAAGATTTGTCTCTGACAGAGCCTCTGAGGGTTATTACACTATGAAAGATATTTATAGATCAGGGCGTATTTTCACTGACTGTGAAGGGGAAACCCTGAGCTGTGAAAATGATTTATAGCTTTAATGAATGTACATCCAAAAAGCAACACCAATGGGACAACTGGTCCAAAACAATGTTAAGTAAATTTGATTTTTGGTACAAATGTAAATCAAAGCTTTATTGCAAAAATGTATGTGCAGTGTTCTGTTCTGTGTACATTTAGGCACCAATTTACATCAACAAACCTCACAATCCTTTTATTTGGTACCTCCAAGTAATGCTACAGTCTCATTTGTGATTCTTGCATTCAGCTTGATCAGAGCAGCTGGGAAAACACCGGTGACAGCGGATGTAAGCGGTGCACAGTCTTTCCCCCCTACTTTGCATGTCATCAAAGTGGTGGTCGGGACTTCCGATTCCCCTGTCTCCTTGGCAGAGTATGAATAATGCAGCAGTGCGGGGTTGCCTGCCTGCCAGAACAAGTTGATAAAAACAGCTGGGTAATGCTGCAGAAGACATCACTACACCAAAACAGGACTAACGCGGCTAAATATAAGTGAGTTTATTTTATTCAGTGAAAAATAAATAGAGGTATTTGACCATGCCAGGGCAAGTTGTGGAAAAAACAAGCAGGGAGGACATTGGATGGGGCATTGGCATTCTGTCAGTCATATCTACCTACATTGTTTTTATCAGTGTTTTCCAGTGATACTCTTTCATCTGCTAGTCTCATTGCCTCAAAGTAAAACACCGAAACAGGACAAACAACAGTGGTAACATCTGCTTTGAGATCTGCGTGTCAGACATCGGATTTGTTTTTCCAAGCAAGAACTTATTCCGGAATAGGACAGGTTTTTGATTGCCTATAGACTGTAGGGCACTTGTGAGGTCATACTTAATAAAACTTGCAACTCTGTAGTTTTTAAGTAATTTAAAATAACACATAGCCGTAGCTTCAATGGAGCGTACTTACGGCTTAACAAAAGATATGTACCAGCATTAAAACAAATTCTAATTAAAACAAAGGCATAGTTTACTAAATTGACATAATTGTTTATACTCAGAAACATAAAACATACTCAATTCTATACATGAAAAAAAGATAAAAAAGTAAAGTTGATAAAGTAAAATGAGTGTTTCTTCGAGTGATCAAAAATCTTTCTGTCCTTTATTCCAAGTCATAAAAGAACCTCCACATGGACAACAAACAAACATCTCCAATTTTAATCTGCTGAAATATTTGCTTTTAAACCTCCACCTGTGTTCTGTTGTTTTCCTTTTCTTGAATCAATAATCTTCAGACCACCTGAAGTGAAGATGCATCCTGGCTGATCAGATTAGAGCTCATTTCCCAGTCCGGTATGTAAATAGACACGTAGCCAACGTCACACAATCAGCTTTTAGCTGGGCCAGTAGCGAATCATCATGTGGATGTTATCACAAATGCATTCTGAGACCTGAAAGGTATTATGATGCATTTGGACATTAAGATGTTTTTGATCCACCTGAGTCCAATTTAGACTGAAATAAATATTTCTAAAAGTTCAGTAAAGCTAGTAATAAAATAATTGCTCATGTTTCAGTGAACAGTATCGTTACTATCCAAAAACATGTCCTGATTTTTTGGATAAGACACAGTGATGGAAAAACACACGACTGAACAATGGACTCAATACATTTATACCCGAGTTACAATTTACTGAGGTTTCATGCTGTACAATCGGATTTGTAGAAATACAATTTTAACATGGCATTGAAGCTTTTATAAAAGCTTTAATATAAAATATGTTTTAAATATTTGCTAAAACTATCACTTTCTCATGACAGTATAGTATAAGACAGATAATCTGTGGCTCACACTCTCCTCCTTGCTCCCTGCTGTGTTACACCATTTTCCTGACAGTAGAGCCTGTCATAACCAATTCTGTTTTTATTTTTTTAAATAAAAGTTACATACTGCAGCTTTGATGTCATCTGTCAGACAAGGTTTCTACTTAGCATGAGGGAATGGGGTCCCATTGTTAGAGGTGTTTCTCCAACTGCTGCTGGGTTGTTGACTTAGAAGCTGTTTTCTAGTTTCTTGCTAGTTTCTCTTAGCTGTCCTGATGTCCTTGGTCAGTTATTGGGCTGCTTATGCAAGTAATGTTTTGGTTGTACAGTTCTTGATTGTATCAGGCCTAATCAAATATGAGAACTGCAAAAAACAATATTTACAAATTGCACAGGGTTCTCCCAGTGAGAATTATTAGCAAATCTATACTAATCCATAAGATATTTAGGCTTTCAACTTCTGTTGTTTTCAGTGTCTCCATACTGTGATGTTTGTCTAATAAATTAGGTACTCTGAAAACTAACAATATTTTGTTTTCAAACATGAAGGTTTGCATTCCTCGTTGGTCGTTTGGAAAAATTTATTATTTTCCTTCCCTAACTTTTCATCAGCATGAAAACTTTGTCTGTGTTGTGTTATGCTGCTGCATGACCTACCTTCTGTAGAGGTTTGCAGACAGATGTACTGGCATTTTCCTGCAGAGCAGGGAACAAAAACTTATTACTCAAAGGTTCACATTCCATTTTTATTCATGAAGCAAGGAGACCCAGACGAAATCTGAGAGTATTCAACAGAGTGACACAAGGTCAGCAGCATGGTCATGAAATAAAAAAAATGATTTTCTACTCCGGTTTTGCTGCTATGTCTTGACTGATAATGTGCAATTTTCAATAGTTCTTGGCTGTAAAAATACATATTTAACTATGCCTTAATGAAAAACAAATTTAGGAAAAAACATGGAAACCCTTTTTTAACCACAACATTCCTTCTGAAACTCTTATAAATGAACATAGTCCTATCATAAAAATGCTGTGCCATTTGAATGCTGTTCTTCATTCCTTCAACAGGTTGTAATTGCATTATTGTTTGCTTTTCATCGACACAAAGTCTAAAAACCTCCCCTAATTTCTTTATCTATACACCAGGAAAAATAAGCTAATCAACATTTTTTTCTGTAAATATATTTCTAATGGCCCTATTGATATGAAATCTACACCATGTGCTGGTTTCAACGTAGGTAGCACCGGAAGTAAAGTTTGGAAGTGTGACTATTCTGGTGTGGGACTTCTTATCAACATTTAGTGACGGCAGATTTCATACAAATGAAGAAAGAATGAAGGGCAAAATGTACTGACACATTCTGGATCAAAAGCAATGAAACGAGGGTGTGAGGATGCTGTACATGCTTCAGCAAAATAAAATATAGAACTCTCTTCCATTATGTAGGTTGCATAATACTCTTAGCAAGTCTGCAAAGCAGCAGCTAAATTTCCTGACTCAATTCTTGTGGCATGCTCTTTTCATTATTCATAAATCTATGTTTTATAACATAAAAGACTTTGATGCTGTGAAAATGTCCACGAGGTAAATGGATTTGCTGATTTGACTTGACTGCTGTGTAATGAATTTAGTTGTAACAAGCTTACTCTGTATTTCCATAAACTGTATTTCCAACACTAGAATGTGCTTTATTCTAGCAAAGCACATTCTAGTGCTTTACTAGAATAAAGTAAATAACTAGAATAAATGTGCTTTATTCTAGTAAGAATAAAGCACATTCTTACTAGAATGTGCTTTATTTTTGTTATTACAACTTAATCATCCAGCTTAGTCACCTGAATCTATCTGTACACAAACATAGTTCTAAATGCTTGCAGACATGTACGGTATGTGCTGTACATTTGTGTGTTTGTACATGTGTGGCATAAAATGAATGCCAAAAGCTCATTACGGTTGCCATTCAGGCGGCTGCAGTAAAAAAATCATTCCTTCCTTTTCCTCCTATATATAAAAACAGGACTGAACCTCATCTGGTTCTGGTGTGCTGAAAAGCTGTATGCCATAAATTCTTGCTTCCCATTACAGCACTCTGCTTTTCACCATGCTAGTCGACAGAGAGGTGGCAATTTAGAGTGACACACAGCACTTTGAGGGTGCAGCAGCTTTAAGCTTTGAGAAAAGGATATTTGACCAGTAGGACCCCAATTTGAATCTTTGAACCTGTTAGGAAAGCCTGGGTGCCATAACCACCTGAGTCTCACTAGCAACATTTGCCCGCAGTTTAACTAAACAGAATAAATCTAGGAAAGTCTCAGAAATTGTAAGAAAGCAGGAATTTATTTTGCCTTCTCTTTTGTATAGAGAGTATACACCTTTGTCCATGTCAGTGTTTTATCTACTGGCTCTCAACCTGCAAAATAGAAAAAAAGATTCCATATTAATCACAAAGCTAATGATTTAAATAGTGAAGAACAGTTGAACTATGAACATCAGTCTGGTTTTGAATGTCTTGATCATTAATATTCGAGCATCTCTTTCATGAAGTTGTCTGTTCCATGAGTTGTCATGGGTAATTGTTGCACAAAGAGGACATAACCCAAGTGTAAGAAATTTGCAACAACATTTGCATGTCTTTTATAAGTAATAGTTTAGTTTAATGACTAATTTAAATTATACATTAGATAAATGAATTAATCAAACCCTCTCTTTATAACCAGACTCAACTATAACCCAAGAAAAATATGACAGACATTTTATGTGGGTGTCAAGGAGCCTCACTGCAGATGTTGATGACTGGGTTCGATTCCTGGCTCTGGTCCATTTCCCATGGATTTCTTGTCTTTCTCTACCACACGTCCCATCCAGCATTTGCTGAATAAAGACAATTTGTGCATTATAGAAGTGCATTATCTACTGACTGAGGTTTTTTTTTTTTTTGTTGTTTTTTTTTATGAGAAGTGTTCCTTTCACATATTTTTTGATTATTGTAAATTTAGGTTCAGTGAAACCCAATGTCCAAAAATATCCCAAAAGACATTAAAAGACAACATTTTGTCCCCAGTTTAGTTAAGATATGATCAACTAAATGAATTCCGCTTGGAAAAAACTAAAAATAACAAAGCATAAATTATGTTTTCTTTTTTTTTTTTTCTTTTTTTTTTCAGAGAACAAGGATCAGAATACAAATGTGTGCCACACTCAGGTTTTAGTTTTTTAATTAAAACAAGGAGTTGGTGCCGCTTTTGCCTTGCAGTAAGAAGGTTCTCAGTCTGGGGTCTTTCTGCATGGAGTTTGCATGTTCTCTCCTTGCATGTGTAAGTTTTTCGCTGGCTACTCTGGCTTCCTCCCACAGTCCAAAAACATAATTGTTGGGTCAATTGATTATTCTAAATTGCCCTTAGATATGAGTATGTGCATCCCTGTGGAGATATTCACCAGGAAGAACAAGGTAGAATAGACAATGAATGGATGAAGTAAAGATAGGACATTGTCTTTAGACTTCCTCATTATTTAAAAACCTCAGTTTTCTAACTGCTTCAAAACAGATGGAAGAGCATTTTTAAACCCTCCCAGATCACTAAGGTGTCTTGCAGCATGTGGCAAGAATAATGCCTTGGAATAGAATAAATATCTTTTATTTTTACTTTTTCTGACTGATTCAGATGAGCGCAAGTGAACAAATCAAACCAAGAATAGCTTTATATAAAAAGTGCTTGCCAATAATAAAGTCTGTGTGTGGACAAGACAGTTCATCTGACTCAAACATATAAGAAGCAATGGTGAGTAAGAGATCTAAAATTAGTAAGAAATCTCACAACGCCATATATGGCTGTTTAATGCATCTTATGGTGATGCACACTTGCATACAGTACAGACCAAACGTTTGGACACACCTTCTCATTCAATGAGTTTCCTTTATTTTCATGACTATTGACATTGTAGATTCACACTGAAGGCATCAAACTATGAATTAACACATGTGGAAATATGTACTAAACAAAAAAAGTGTAAAACAACTGAAAATACGCCTTATATTCTAGTTTCTTCAAAGTAGCAACCTTTAGCTGTGATTATTGCTTTGCACACACTCTGCATTCTCTTGATGAGCTTCAAGAGGTAGTCAGTCACCTGAAATGGTTTTCACTTCACAGGTGTGCCCTGTCAGGTTTTTCTACAATCTAATCTACAATTTTCATAGTCATGAAAATAAAACCGTGTGTCCAAACTTTTGGTCTGTACTGTATATCATCAGCATGTACACGAAAGTGACTGCAACATAATTCAGTAATAAATGGATGCAGCCTCATGATAAAACAAATGAAGTTGATACACATGGAGAAGAAATAAACAGTTTGTCTCTGCTTGAGCTTGAGGAAATCTGTTTTGATCTTGCCTTTCAATTTTACAACTTTCACCTGTTTTTGTCGTTTCGGCGTGCAGGAGGCCAAAAAGCAAGAAACTCAACATAAAGTCATGTCTTGGTAATTCACTGACACTTCAAAGCTAAGTTGGTTATGTGAAGTCTGGCATCATTTTTAAAGAAACAAATAAAAAATTCAAGAAAAGATGAAAGATTCAATAGTTTGTTGCTTTATTACTGCAGTGAGATGGAATGTGTCTTTGTGAGGTCTCCACGTCCCTCCAACGAATGGACTGAGGTGGAGTCTAAGGTGTCTGATGCAAGGTACCCAGATCCTACAGATGAAAAACAAAGCTTAAATTAATCAAACATGGACCAGTGTTGGTGCTTCATTCTTATCCATCCACACAGCATGTTCAAGAAATGCCATTTTATCTGGTAAAAGTTTAGAAAAGATCAGCTGGTCTACACTGCTTTCTTTCAAGAGCAGAAACTTTCTCCTTGGAGTCTTACATGCCATTATTCTTCTGTTGTTGTTTTTTTTTTATCAGTAGTTATAATGTGTGCATAATATTTAAATTTAACCTCTGCAATTCTTTTAAGTTTTGTCCTACTTTGGCTATATCTTGACTGTGATCTTAACTGACATGTTTCAAATGGTTACTTTTTTTTAGAACTAGTACCTTGTATTTTGTGAACTGTTTATTTTTTCACAAATGTTCTACATAGATTTAAGCATAGCAACATGAAGCAAATTTTGTGAAATGCCAAGCCCTTGGACAGATATAACATATTTGTAACATTTATGATGTGTCTTTCTTGTTTCTATTGTGTCTATACTAGCTTAATGAACAGTATGTGGTGCACTGTTGTGATGTTCTTATGACACTTTCACTATGTATCTGAGACTTGCAGGAGTTCACACTGCATTCATTGTGATTTCTTCAGTTATAATTTTAAATCAAGTAACATCTAAAAATAGTCGACAGCGTGTAAGCCACTATTTAAATATAAAACAATCATAAAAGCTGCCAGAGGCACAGAAGACAGGAGGACTTGCAGAAGACAGAACTAAGCCCCACATTGTGTTTGACTCCTCAACCCTTTGGGTCAGGGGAATTAAATCTCCATTAGACAAAGTGTCTGCAAAGCTTAAAATGAGATTATGTAATGCTATTCCTGAATCACTGCTATGTAGCTTCAATGGAATTTTCAAACCTGCTAAATTTTCTTCATGTTATAATTCTATTTTGACATGACCTATAAGTCAATAAAATTTGGGCATTTCTAAAGATGACAGCTCATTTAGGCAAATTGCATCTGTGCTTCCATACATCTCACTGATTGAATTGAAGCTAAATCAAAGAAAAATACACTGGTACTGATTCCCTTTGTGTTGTATTAGGTTTTATTTATGTTTCACGCTCCTAATATTCACAATTAGATTTGCATTTTATACATGGGTTCTTTCCAGGTAAAATTTAACAACCTCAACGTCTGAAATAATTAGACTTAATGAAACAAGTGAACATATCTAGATTTTATAAAAGATCATATTACTCCTGTCCCCACTAGGGACAAGGGTGTAAGAACATGGTTGGTTGGATGGATGAAGATCATATTATTAGATTTTTATTTCAACTCAGTCAACAAATAATTTTGTATCATATGCAACTTTAGCTGCAGCAACTGCAAATTCTTACCGTAGGAGAGGGAGTTGGCACCAGTTAAGCAGCAAAAAATAATAATAAAAAAATTGCTCAGTAGGCAAATATAAAAGTAATAGACAAATTTCTGACAAACTCCAGACTTGTTGCTAAATGTCTTCCTTTCACCCCCGCACGTTTTCATGGACTGATTCAAAACATTTGATAAGTTATTTGTTTCAAGTGTGGTTCAAAGACACGACAGCAGTGGCCACTTACCACCACCTGTGATGCCAAAATCAATTTACCCTCTTCTTTATCTCAAGTCCAGTGTGAAGCTCTTTTCACCTCCTCAGCAATAATGACTCCTTGGTGTGTGCATGTAACTCACATCTGTACTCCCCACATTTAGTATGCATCAATATCTCCATGACATGTGACACTGCTGAGGGTTTTTTTTTCTTTACCTGTTTTTCTAAATGCACTTTAATATCCAAGAACATCAGTTTTGAGGCACAGTTTCTTGGAGTGAGCAGTCAATGTGAGATTTTTATGAATTTGGTTATGAATGCTTGAATGGTAGTGCTTGAAAGCAAATTTCTTCTTCTTCTTCTTCCTTGATACTAATTTTTCCTTTTCCTTTGAGGGTCACCACAGGATTATTATGGGACTGAATTAAAATTAGGGATGTGTGGAGCCATCAGATGCACTCTACAAAACATGCTTTTATAAAACACAAGGTTTGCTACCAATACATGCCGCCCAGTGACTGAATTTACATCCAGTTACACAAAATAACGTGTTGCTTCTGTTATTGTTGTCAAACATAGACTGAAGCATAAATCATAGACAAAGTAGATTTTTTTTGATTCCATCTTAGCATTATTGGTTTGGTTCCTCATGATGTCTCTCTTTCCCATCTCGTTTTTGCTGTGAATTGTATGAGGGGATATAAGGATCAGTGAGGTTAAACACAGTAATGAAACAATAAAAGAATTTCCAACAAAAAAAACACCCCGCAGACATTTCTAGATTCACATCTCATAGTTTATGTGAAAAAAACATTGACTGATTTAAAAAAAAAAAAAAAGTTGTAAAATTGCAAGAAAAACAGGATCATTTTCCTGGGTTTTTTTTGTTGATAAATTTAGCAGATTTTGATAAATTTGATAAATTTAAGTGGTAAATTTAGATCATGTCTGGATATATGTATATAGGCTCTTTTCCTGTACCGGAACTACTTTCAGGTGCAGATTCGAAGAAGACGTGTTGCAGCCTCTTCCTCGTTGTCTTGTGTATTCTTGATCCAGTTCAAGGCATTCATGATGCTCCTGGGATATCTGATTCTGATACTGGATGTACCACTTATATGTTAAAAAATATCCTTTTATAATACTCAAGTATAATTTTATTCATCCAAATGTATGACCTTTCAAGATTAGAAAAAACCTTGTGTATTTTCTTGTAAATGTGTCAAATTAATCTCAAACTTTTTGGCATACCTGTACTCCTTTGTGGCTACAATATTTTCTTTTCTATTTTGTGGGAAGACAATCCGAATACCAACAATCTGTTCAATTTAAAAGAACCACAGTTTTTCTAAGTCTGATCTTCATAACACGTCTGTCTGTCTGTCTGTTTGTTTGTTTGTGGTGTGATTGCATGAATAAAAGAAGACTTTGAGGAAGCTCTGAGAAGCAATTTGTGATGCTCATCAAGGTGGAAAAAGATAGAAAGTCATTTCTAAGATGTAGGAATGTTTAACAACTTGGAAGGAGAGGTTACTGCATAAAAAAAAATCATATTAATATATAATATTGATATCTTATTAAATCATATTATTAGTGAGATGTTACTATCTTACTATGAGAAGATAAATTATTTCATCAACCATTATTTATTACATTAATTTGCCCTTTATATTTAAATTATGTTGTAGTCCACAGTGGGCTCCTGACCTAAAGCAGCTTTGTCTGTAAAATTGTTTTTAAGTCCACGTAAATGGAAAGTGTTGTGTTTTCACTCACTATCCATAATTTCCCTTTAAGGACAATTAAAGATCTATTCTTTTCTAAACTTTGACACCAGTGTTTTCATATTATGACATAAACATATAATTTGTTGTATTCTTTCCTAAAGCATTCTTTTTTCTTTTGACTTAAATGTGTTCAGTTATAAAAGTGAATACATTTCAATTTTGGGGAAAAAAAATCAAAAATCAATCAGATGAATGATTTATCTAACCACAAAAAGATATTTTGGCATGTGAGAATGCAGTTTGATTATTAATAACCTACATGTTAGTACAGTCATATGTCATTGTACTAAGTTGAAGGTTCTCCAGGAAGAGACTCAGAGGAAGTATTGACTTCTGCTTCCTGTTTCTGTCCATCTGGAAACATGATTCGCAAGCTGCATCTCAAAAACAAGGCTGGTTGGTTTCATGACATGAGTAGGTGTATGGCATGCTGAGGGCTCCTGAGTCATTCACAAATGCCTCGGAAATGGCTGACCATGTTTCTTCTCTTCTCATCCAGAGGCTCCATCTGTGGGCTCAGTGGCCCAGTTGCGGGTTTCTCTCACGCTCCTTCAGCCCTGGCTGATCAGGCACAATGCTGCAGTCATAATCCTTCCCCTGCCACCTCAGTCAGCTGAGCTTCTACCTCACAGTTTGTTAGCCAGACTTACCGTCAACTTTTGAATCCCAAGCTTGGAAATCCAGCAATGGACAGATATCAGTTAAAGCTCTAGCAAGCCCACGCATCCCCAGCTCCTGCAGCTCAAACATTTCTGGGACAACACTCACATGTCTGTCTTTGCACTGCAAAGCATGTGAGTGACAGTGTGCAATGAGAAATGAGAAAAAAAAAAAAGAATCTGTGCTGAAAACAAAGACGTCTACAGCAAGACTGAAAACTTGAGGTGTTCTTAAATTTTGTTTCCTGCATCCAAGATTTACAACTTAATGTTTTTGTTTTTTTGTTGTTGTTTTTTTCATTGAAACATAATACCATTACTTTAAACACATTTAAATAATTAGCTATGGGTGACATATTTTTCTATGTAAAGTATTATTATTATTTTTAATTTTCAAAGTCCATAGGAATTCCTATAAAAGAATGTAACATACTTGCTAATGCATAGTGCTCTGAATCCAAAACAACTGTTAATCAATGCGTCAATCAACAACAATCAAATATGAAAATTGTTTTGATATTGAACACTTTAAACTGCACATTGTGGATGAAATGGGCTCTGTAATCATTTATTGAATAACTGTCTTCTTGAATTGTAGAGACCTTGCATCAGTATTTCTCAGTCTCTCCTCTCATAATGATTAAAATCTTAAACTGAAATGCAGTGTTGTATAAAGTACTCAAAAAATGTACTTAAGTAAAAGTACAAATACACAGACAAAAATGTACTCTAGTAAAAGT
>CAEFZX010013606.1:0-18651 GCA_903066825.1 Alfaro cultratus | reverse complement strand
ACAGGAAACAGGAAGTGTGTGTTGGTGAAGCTGAACTCCATGCAGCTCTGATGTGTGTGTGTGTGTGTGTGTGTGCGTGTGTGTGCGCGTGTGTGTGTGTGTGTCACTGTCTGCTAAAGTCCCAGAGTATTGTCCTGAAGGCTCCATTCTGACTTCAATTATCTGCAACATGAATCAATAGGGGACCTTCCACGTAACATTTAGTTCTGCATGAAAGAGCGCAGAAAAGAACAAGGCCACAATTCGCTAGCTCCGGTGTTCACAGACACACTTCATGCTTCATTATGACACTATATTCACAAAAGAACACCACCAATCCACAGTGGATTTTAGTCAGACTAAAATCCACAAAAATGTCTGACAGCGTCCCTGTAGTCAGTGAAATTTGTTTCTCTGGACTAAAGGGTAAACATGTATGAGATTAAGAGGAACACAAGTAGTTTCTGTTTGAGGTGACAACTGACAGGAAGAAGTCGCAGTGAACCAGAGGAGTTATTTTGTTTTTCTCCTACAGTAAATCTTTTTTAATCTACCTTAAAACACACTTTTCAGACCAAACAGGTAGATGCTTTCAGAAATGAAAGCTCAATGCCATCAAGCACGGTTTGGGTCAATAGTTTAACAAGGCTGCTTTTATTTGGAGAAATCAGAGTGTATCACTGAGAAGCAGATCTCTCTGAGTCTACATTCACACCATCCATGTTTATTCTGCTTTAATCGAACTGCAGTTCGTTTGTCTGTAAAGTCTTGTTTGCTTGGGGAGGTGTGAATGCGCAAGCCAACTTTACTGTGGACAAAAAAAATTTAAAACGAACTCTAGTCTGCCTACAAACCTCGGTCTTGTTCCGGTTGAAGTGAACTGTGATGCGGTTCTAAAGCATATGTGGATGGAAACGGACCAGACATCGCTCCAGAAACAGGAAGTGGACTACAGCGCAGGGCATTCTGGGTAAATACAACCAAAACAAACACGCAAGTTTAGCACTATTGTTAGAAATGGTTCATGGCTTTTTACCAAAGACTAAAGAGAAATCCTCCAACCACTAAAATCTGATGCTATTCCATTTTGTTTACATTTTGTGAAAAAGGAAGTTGCACTCAATATTTTCATCAGAGGTTTTCGTGTCATTTCCATTAATAGCTCTTTGTGCAGCACCCCCACAGGCAAGGAGGGGAACAGTTCCTTCAATTAGCTTGGTTGGTTTGACACAGTGAAGTGTGAAAACGAACCTCAGCGGCTGAAAATGTGAAAAACTTTGCAATTTTGGTCCCCAATCGAACTGAGTCTAGTGAACTCCCAGGTGTGAAAACACACGGCAGGCAAATGTGACTCAAATGCGACTTTTCCACTGCAAACAATAGCTGAAAATTAAAAATGATGAGGCTGAGGCAGTTCACACAGATGTTCACACGTGCTGTATGAACATAGCATTAGATTCCCGAAACAGTTTGTTTGGTGTAAAACAGTAAAATGAATCCAGGCTCCCAAATATGTACATATTTGTCTGGTGGTTTATAGACTCATCCTCAAATGAAAGATGTATTAAATAAGTAATGTGGTTTATTTAACCCAGATCCATTTAATTTCTGTTTCTGAAATATTAGTTCTGTTGTTCTGAGAACCCTCTATAGCAGAGCCCAATTAAAGGTAGAATATTTCACACCCACACCTTGTATTCAAAGTGTGAGTAGTAGCTCACACTATATAGAGTACTAATATGCATTTGGTCATATTCCTTATAGTTTTGCTAACTGTGGCATTCGCATTCCCATCCATGAACAAAACAACAAGGAGGTTTGATCTCATTAACACTCTGCATGTTGATTCAGGTTCAATATAGAGACACAGAAAAATCCTGAACAAGCAAAGTGAATGTTTTGACAGAAGAGTCAGACTGCAGCTTCTTTCCAACTGAAAGGTATTATTATTATTTACATTAGCATAATGAAAATGCTTCTTCACGCTCTAATTGTTATTTATCCTGAACTTCACACCTGTTTTTCTCTTTTATTCTAATTTTAAACAAACTGATATTTTGCTGTGTTTTACAAAGCAAAGCAGATCAGAAATAAATAAGCACTAAGATGATCAACATAAAAAAACATCCATTATATATCCATTTAATTTTGCAGGATTGCAGAGGGTTGTTGGCCACTTCCATCTGCCATTGAGGTTTGTACAGGTGGCCAGCCCGAACATTCAGGTACTGTTGTAGTCAAGACCACCAAACCCGAAACCAAGTCAAGACCACGACCTGAGTGTATTGAGACCGGGTTAAGACCAAGACCAGAGCCCCACGATACATGACACAATAAAATGTGAAATATGATCAAAACTGTTTCTCAAATTGATCTAAAAGATCCACATTCCCATAAAAACACCTAGATATTAAATACTTGAAACAGAAATAAATTTAACCATTCTGCTTTGCTTCCTTCTCTGTGCCACAATTCATGGAAGTCTCATGCAATCCCAAAAAGATAACGCCTGGGCGGTTGTCCATATTGTCCATGTCAGAAACCACCACTGTCTGCACCATTAAACAGAACAATTGAGGCAGTGCAGTAAACAATGCTCAACTATGAACACTGACAAGGAGCAACAAGCAAGAAGTAACCAAGCAGGAGCGTTTCCAACGAGACGTGTCTACAGTCCAATGTTAATAATGTGAGAAAACCATAATTTTCTGTTATTTTAGTACTTAACACAAACTAAGGTTAAAATTGAATGGTTTTTTGGGGGGGGTTTTATGAAAAGATGACCAATCCTCTTGAAGCAAGAGAAAATAGATTCTTATTAAATTAATTATTATTCGATTGATGAGCTCTATCAACTTTAGATTAACTCATTAATTAATAAGTCCAGGATTCAAAGACAGAATTGTCCCCATTTTAAAGCTGTAGAACTAAAAATGAAGCAAACAACAAATAAAAAATAGTTTTAAAAAATCGCATTCAGCAAACCTTTCTTTTTTATGATGCGTATCATACCTCTCTTGTGTCCAGCTGTACCCAGGCCACCACATAAAAACAATTAGAGCCTTGGGAATAAGCCACGTAAACACACCTCTAACTCATGTAAACACAGACGCTGGCAGAAAGGAAGAAAAGTATCTGCACACACTCTTTTCCAGAACATCTGAATACACTCCACACACACTCCACATGCTCTCTAAGGTGCTCATTAGGGGAGGTACAGGTCCAGACCTCGCCCCAAGAAAAACCACAAGGGTGAGCAAACCACCTCCCCATCCGCCCCTCATCACTTTTTATCTTTCACCTCTGAATCATTCTCTTTTTATTTTCCTCTGCTCAGGTTTTATCTTATCACTCTACTGTCCTTTACTGACCTTTTTTACTTTGTTTTTATCTCTATCTTTTTTGCTTTCACACACTCTTTCTGATGCTTGCTGTCTTTAAGCTCCCTGTTTATTCATTGGTTTCATTCATCTCACTTGTCTGAATTTAAATCCCTTTTCTTCTCTAATCTTTTCCTATTTTTTTCAGTAATTTCAACCTCTTTGGTTTTCCTTTGACTTTGACACTTTTCCTCAAGAGGGTTTATTTCCATGAAGAAACCTTCATTAAATGATTCAACTACTTTACACATCTGAAAACTAGCACAGATGTTCTAGCACACTGCTTTCCTTATAAAAAAGTTCTTTTTGCAAACAGTTTTCAAAAATACTTTCAAAGAAGTGGAAATCACTTGCCACACTGCGGAAGTGGACTACAGGGCAGGGTATTCTGGGTAAATGTAACCAAAACAAACACATGAATCGAGCACTATTGGGAGAAATGGCTTTGGGTCGCTAGTCCAGCGTATTACAAGCCTGGCGGGCCACCAGGCTTTACTTGCTCCCCCACTAGACTATGCGCCATTTGTTTATTTTAAATAGTGTTTTTTATACACCAGTAACAGTGACAGAGCAGACAGATTATGGCAGGATTATAGTTGACAAACTGAAATGCACACTATTTGACCTCACACACTATTATTTCCAAATTATGAATCCTGCTCGTGCACCTCCAGATTTTTGTAACTTTTGACATTTTTAACACAAAAACATAGTTGGCTACTAATAGACAGCACCCTCACCAGTTACCAGGTTTTCTGGGGGAAACCTTGCACTCCATTTTTATTTACATTTCGTGAGGAAGGAAGTTGCGCTCAGTGTGTTTTTTAGAGTGTTGTTTCCTTCAGTGGTTCTTGTTGCAGCGCCTCCAAAGGCGAGGAGGGTTTTTCAAAGGGTTTGTTTGGTTTGACTCAGTGCATTGAGAAAGAGAAATGCAGCAGCTGAAAATGAAACAAATGTTGCAGTTTTGGTTCCCAACTAAGTCTACTGGACTATCAGGTGGGTAAACATCCTAAATGGTTCTCTATTTAGGAGTGAAGAGAAGGCTAAAACTAAAACCTGTGACAAAAACTAAAAGACAAGATATTTACCTTTGAAGGTAATCACTTGGTGAACACTTTGATCAATCTCTGATAGTGACTAAAGTTTGGAAGATCAGTCAAATTTGTCGAAAACAAAACAAAGGCAATTTTTTGTCAAAATTACACTCGTTTTGCTTTGAGACTACCAAAAAACTGAAAACTTTGAGACAAAGAGAAACTTTTTATGACAGTTTATGGCATAATCACATCCCAGTTGATGCAAAAGATTGTAATTTCTAATTTATTAAAGATTTTTCACATTTTAAAAAAGATTGAAAAATGAATGGGAACTTGTTTATGTTGCGATTGTAAATTTAGTTCCGAATGCTAAACTGTGATGACAAAACCAAAACTTATAAAAAACTTAAAGGCCCATCAAAAACACCATGAGGGAAGGTTTCATCTGCGTCACTTGTTCTGACTTCAATCCTACCATTCTGGGCCCTTTGGGCTCAGAGCAGCTGGTAAGATAAAATCAAATCTGATTAATACAAATTTGAGTCATCAATAATAATTGAAAAGCAAAAATTTGTGAAATTAGCTTTTTTTTTTCTGGTTTTCTCAGTTTCCCCGGCAGATTTGTTTACTTTCGGTTTGACATTTTGTCATCATAAGGAGTAAACTTGTAGCAGTACTGTTTTACAGTCTGGTAAATACATTTCTTGTACATAAACGAAAGAAAACCTTTGTATGTTTTATTGCGTAACTTTGGTTTCACCACAAAGCAATTTTGATGGATTGAACAGAAAACTATGATGACATATTCGTGATATTGTTTGGCTTTGAATAGTATAAAAACTAACTCCAAAAAACCTACAGACATGAGTTGAACCTGTAATGTTCTGAGTCAGTTGTTTTCAACCATTTCATCACTCAACAAACACACAGAAGGCCAAAGAAATGCTAACACGCAGCACATCAGCTCATACATAATTTCCCTTAAACCAAAAAGCCAACTTAAACCCTGTAAATATTCAGAACAGAAATGTGTAGGTTGCAGAGGCCTTTCACTCCACACCTCTGCCAAGCTTAATAATCTATTTAAATTAGCTGCATCACTAAAGGCTCCTTTCAGCCTGAATGTGGGCACCGCAGAGCATTTGGCCTTCATTTCAGAAAGTGAAATATTAGCAGATCTGGCTTATTTAGAGTACTTTTAGTTTGATTCCTTTTTTTTCAATGCAGTGCTAGGCTGATGAATTATGATCAGATTTGATTACTGAAATATCTAAAGCGTTTGATCATTTTCCTGTTTCTGCATGCACACAATTTATTCAGGCTGCACATTGACCTTTCATTAATTTGCATAAAGTATGGGTTCAGGGGAGTTAAATATGTATGGTTGAATGTACAATCTCAGAAATCCTCAAAATCACCCACTGAACTGTGAAAGATTCAAGCTCACTTCATTTTTCTGTCTTCATCTACGCAGTGGGTGGAATTTAAACAGAAATACGAGATGCAAGTTTTTTGTTGTCTTAATTTTATTATGTCAGACATTAGGTGTCAGTAAACACACAGGTGAACAAATACTGGGTTTAACAAATTAATACAATTTCTATCGACAGGTGTTGTCTCTGATTTATAAAGCAAGGTCTCCCTTTGTTAGAATGGTAGTTTTAATTTCATTTTTAAAATCATCACTTCTTTAGTTCAAAAGAGGTCATAAATTTAAATATTAGGTCTCTCTGTCAGAAGATTTTAGTTTTAATTATAAAGATCAGATTTCCCGTTGTGAAACGATTTTTCTGATTTAATGTGCCCATGTGAACTTTTCTTGTCAAATGGATCTTTCTGAAAAGGCCCAATCTCTCTTCGATTAATGGAGCTCGATTGGAAAACACCTGATCTCCAATCAATGATTGGGCCACTCTCCCTTCGATAAATAGGGCTCCATTTAAAAAGGCCCAATCTCCATTTCTTAAAAGTTGTTCTATTTGAAAAGGCCCAATCTCCATTTGTGAAATGGGGCTTAATTTCAAAAGTACTGATTTATCTTTGTAAGACGGGGCTTTCCTTAAAAAGTTCTGATCTCCCACGTTAAGTGGGTTTCTAATTGATTAGGTCTGGTCTCCTTTTAGGCAATGGCTTCTATAAATGGAAAGGTAAGGCCAACCTTTGTTAGAATAGTGGCGGCAATTAAAAAGGTTTGATAATCTCTGTTAAAATGGAGGTTCTAATCTTAAAGACAACGTCTCCCTCTGTATAGTGAGGGCTCACATTCAAACAGCATCTTTTTTAGTTAAATGTGGTTTCTAAAGAAGTGACCATTTAGAAGACATTTTCTACCTCTGTGAAGTATGCGTCCTAATCAAAATGGCCAAAATGGTAAAAACATTCACATAAATAAAGATATTTAATGTACAAACAGACTTGTTTTTCAATCTTCAGCACATTAACTGGAGTTCAACCAGTTTAAGATCAGCTTACTACTTAATCAAAAACAGATGAGCTTCACATACACACACTCACAACCTCACACACACTCTCATTTATTGATTACCAATCCTCAGGGAGATGTAAAAAGTCCAAATTTATTGTTTTTCTCCTCCAAGGCGAAGATTGATCTCTATTAGAGAATTTATGGGTAGAATGAGCCAAGATTGTTTATCTCAGTGATTTTCAAGGTTGAAGGCATCTTTTCCAGAGCTGCAGGGCAGAAAATATATGAAACAGTATAGACATAACACCTAAACATGGTAATGTGTGATTCTGACAGCCTGAGGAACAAATTACTTCTTGTAGTGCTTTCACTCAAAAATATGTGTATTTTTTAAAATATATATGCTTATTTAAATCAGGAAGACTTAATTATTTAGCACAAGTTTTTTGGAGAAGCATATTTCTGTGAATGCAAAACAAATAACAAAAATGTTTTTCTAACACTTGATTTAAAGATACATGTAAAACCAGCTGGGTTACATTTTGTGGTCATGTTTAATAATGATACTAAAGATTATTATTATTATTATTATTATTATTATTATTATTTGATAGGGTTGTCACCATTACAAATTTTGCTAGACAATAAAGTTTTTCAGAAGTTGCTGCGATAAACAATAATATTGTTGTTTTGAGACAATTTTCAAGTAATTTAATGGTAATGATTGCACAATAATGCAAGAACACATTCTGCAAGATCAATAAACGTTAATATCTAATGAACATTTAATACTGGAACTGGAAAATATTGGAATATTTTCAAAACAAATAAAACAAATAAAATTAAACACGAAGTCTCTGTAAACAAAATGGTTCTTCACAAAAATGACTAGTAAAGACTAAAGTACCAGACTGAAGAGTTTTATCATCCAGTGTTTGGTAGAAAGAGAGAAAAGAGAAAAACAATAAATCAACAAATGGAAATTATTGAGTCTGCTGTAATTTATAATTGTGATTAATTGACTTATTGTTTATTGCGACGGGTCTATTATTTAGTCATGCAGCAGAATTTCTTTATATGGAAAAATATACCGGATTGTATTGCTAAAACTCCTGGAAATGATTCAAGCATCTACAATGGGCGCCCGTATTTGAGTTAACCTGCAGGTTCGTCGTTTGGCAGCCGTTGTGTTTGGTAAGTTTGTAACACCTGAGGTCATATTGTTAAAACCAGGTCAGCCTCTCAGCCCGACCGCAGAACAAGGACGTGCATATCGAAGAGCTCCAGGGTGTGTGATTGTGTCTGTGTGTATTTATAGCTTTGGACAGGTGAAGAACCCCCCCAACACCCATCCAGTCCCTCTCCTCTTCATCACTGCCCTAATTTCATATGTGGGTACGTTGCTGTGTCTCTCAGAGTGTGTTGATGTGCGTTTATTCTCCCTAGAGCCAGCCGTTGCCCTATTTCAACCTGAAAACATTAGATTGTACTGTATCTTTAGTCCTCTCAGAGTCCACCTAACCTGTCAGTGACCTTGGAAAAACAAAACAACCTGCAGCTGAAGGCAGGCTAAAATTTTGACTTCAGCACAGAAGGCAAAGGGGTTGTGAAATGTTCCTAGTTTTGTAAAAAAAAAAAAAAGTATAGAAAAGGAAATAAAATTGACTTCTTTTTCCTCAAAACTCTAAATCTGTGTAAAAATACAAATAAATAACCAAACATTCTTACATACATATCAATTATGTTGTTAGCATATACAAATAATCACATACCTACTTTATTTCTTGCATGTTATAGGATTTGGAAACCTGCACAGCATCCACACTGAAAGCCTGTCCCAAATTTGGTAGATTTAAGTTTTTAGACTAAATTTATCTAATGGTGTATAAACAATTTAAACAATTCTGATTCTAAGACTGAAGTGAAAATTATGAGGAAAAGTTAGAATTATTTCTTTTTCAGTGGCTCTAATCCTCTTCTGTGAAGACATGATCGTTAAGGATGTTTTGGGGGAAGTAAAGTCAGCAGCTACTTTAGTCAGGATTCATTCCAGAAAGAAATCTCCTCTATCATCATAAATATTATTACCACAATATATAAAGAAAAAAAAGATCTCTGCTCTCTATGTTTCATTTAAAATTACTTTAATGCCAGCAGACATCAGCTTGGATGTTTTTAATCATTGGTTACCTGACTGATTAAAACATTGAAGAAGGGCGTGCCGTGGTGGTGTAGGGGTTAGCGCAACCCACATTTGGAGGCCTTGAGTCCTCGATGCGGCCGTCGCGGGTTCGACTCCCGGACCCGACGGCATTCACCGCATGTCTTCCCCCCTCTCCTTACCCCATTGCTGTCAACCTACTGTTAAATAAGGGACACTAGAGCCCACAAAAGCCCCCTGGTGGGGGAAAAAAAAACAAAAAAACATTGAAGAAAAAATCTAATATGAATGAACAGAGGGAAGCCATCTTGGATCTTTCAATGCCTCTAAAACTCCAACTCAGTATTTTTCAGCAACCCATAGATTTGTCTTTTAAAAAAATTTCTTTTCTTTTTTTTCAGAACAAAACCTTCAATCTTTCCTCCTTTTCAGGGCTGTCTTTTAGCTGTAGTTGGATCTAAGAAATACAAGACAAGATGGAGCCGTAATATTGACAAGCGAGAGCACCTTTATCTGTAATGCAGGCCAGGGGCCAGAATGAAGACTGTGATTAATGAGTCTCCCAGTCAAATATGCTAATCAGCCACACACTCCTGCAAAGACCTGTGTGTGTGTGCGTGTGTGTGTGTGTGTGTGTGTGTGTGTGTGTGCGTGTGTGTGTGTGTGTGTAACTAGACTCGTTAAAACCTTCTTTAATGGATGGATCTATACTGAAACTATGTTTTTATCACCATTTAATTTACATTTAGCTATTTCATACTCACTAAGCAGCTTAAAGGGGACCAACAATGTGAAATACACATTGTGCATGATTTTGTGCTTCTATTTGAATCTTTACTATGTTTAAAGATATGGAAATAAAGGTTGATATAGATATTATTTTTGCTGTTACAATATACAGTATATTGTATATATGTATATGTATATAATATATGCAATATAACCAATATTGTATATTTTCCTCCTCTTGTTAACCACAACAAGGCATTACTTCTCTCTCAGTTATACTCCTGCATCGCTTTTAGTCACATAAACGAATACAACATGGCAACAAAATGGAAGGTTTTACTTATTAGTCCGATCCAGATATGTTAAAAACGACTAACTTCGGTTGATACCAACATCAATGCTGATGTTTTGGGCATTTCTACCTTGTTCCAAAACATGTTGTGGCTTTTTTAGTTTTTCCATTTCTAGCACAGAGAGAAATACTAATTCAGATTGACAACTAGAAAACGACAGGGCCATGCTAAGGAAAAAATTTAAATCAAGAAAATTATTAAAGTGTAAATAAATACACGAACATAGTTTTACTACAATATTAAGAGAATAACATCGTAAGAGAATTAAATTGAAATAATACAAGAATAAAATTGTAGTAAAATGAGAATAGTCAAAGTTGCAATAATGCCATGGATACGTTATAATATCACGGTTTTATTCTCGCAAAGCTATGACTATGACTCATTCTCCTAATATTTTCCTCTATTCTCATTATGCTATTACTTTATTTCTTGTATAATAATGACTTCATTCTCGTACAACTTTATTTTTGTAGTTTTATGACTATTTTTGTAATTTAATGACTTTATTCTTGTAATTTATTTAATAATTTTTTCTTAGCGTGGCCTTAATAATACTGTACGTAATACTCAGCCACACCAGCTGCAGTTTCTAAAACACTTTTCTTTGGAGAAGGTTTAAATATTTGTTGGTGTAAGTGCTTTTTGTTTGTGTTTGGGCTGCAAAGTGGTCAGCCGGAGGGGGAATTGCGCAAACTGATTGACAGCTGGTCTGGACAAGGGTGGTCGGGTGGAACAGAACCTCAACACAGGCCAGCAAGCACAGCCTTACACACACAATAAGCCTAAATACATGACCACTGAACCACTTCCACACTAAAACACACACACAGAAACACCACCGGGACCTCTCCTCACCTCAACATGTCTCCCTTTGACAGCTTTCAACTGCGGTCAACACACACACACACGCAGAGCGCACCAACACACACCACGGTGAACTCCTGACAGAAACATCCTCCCACTCTCCTCCCTGTCACAGCTCCGGCTGCATCACACACACCTCTGGATGGACACAGAGCCACACAAACTCAGCAGCACTCCGAAGGACGAGGGGAACCTGGTCAGGCCGGCAGTTCACGCCACTGAAGGGGCTTCGCTTGTAAAAGCCACAGGAGGTGTCCAACACTTTATTTGTCTTCTGCTGGACTCTTTCTGCTGCTCATTCTGCCATGAAAAAACTAGCCAACAAAATGCAAAACATTTCACTCTTGTGAGGAAATTATTATTACTCAGTAAATTTAGGTAATGCATAGTTCCCACAAGTCTGAACTGGAAATTATCCGCGCCATCTTGGCAGCCAAGTGCAGCGCAATACACACCAGACCAACAAAAAGAAATTATGTGGACACTCTTGACACAAAATGGCTGCTGTTGGGATCGACCTGTATGACGGAGAATGGAAACATGTCAGACAATGTGAACAAGCTGCCTCCAGTGTCACACTATGACAGTTAACTGTTTGGTGAACACGAAGAGTAGGTACAACATGGAGGAGCGTCACGGCCTGAAATCTATGGACGCGTACAATCAATGTTTAAATAGATTTGTAAAGAATGTACCAACTCTAATGTGAATGACAAGGTTCTGGTGACTGGCAGAGAGAGTAAATGTAGCAACATACAAGTAGGCTACATGTCCATCTTAGCTAGCAGCTAAAAGCTACATTAGCTAAGCTAATTTTGCTAGTTCGGCAGTAAGTATTACAGTAAATATCACCGTTTATCTTAGTTTTACACAGAGGTGGGCAGAGAACTCAAAAACTTATAAGTTAGCTAGTTCGGAGCTTGTGGCTTATTTATTGTTGCTATAGCAACTGCCTGCCAAGATGGCGGTCAGTGTTCACGGCCGTGTTACGTCACATGAGAACTATGTTTTAAAGAAGCAATATAGCTGAAAAACGTACGTCACGATGTAAGCATTTCATTTCAGTCGATGTCAATGAATTATTTGATTTTTGTTTTAAATATCTGAAATACTGCAAAGCTAGTTTTATCCACGGTTTTCTCTCCACACCACTGTTGTTTATTTTTGTGCAGATTTTAGGCACTGCTGTTGGGCAATACTCAACAAGGTGTTGCTAGGCAACCACAAGTTACTCAACAAGTTGTTGCTAGGTAACCAAAAAATGGGCGAGGAGTTAGATAATGCCACCAATAATTTTTGAAGGAAAACCTCATAATCCATTTTGTTTATTGTTTCAGTTATTTGTGGTTTATATTTCCTTTCTATTTCTTGTTTTTGGTTGTTTTGTTTTGTTTATTGAAAATGTCTTCCAGTTGCAGTGTGGTGTGTTCTGTACAAAATTAAAGTTTAGTCGTCTTTCAGAGGGGAAACTTGCATAATTATGCCATTATCATCATATTAGCTGAAAACTGTATCAAAACAACAATATTATTGTTTATTGCAATAATTTATGGGAGAATTTATAATGAAGTTCTTAATTGATGATGTTTTAGCTTCGATAAGAACAAAACAAAACTAATGTCTTTTTTTAAATTATTTTCTTTCTAATAAATTTCTAATGTGAAACAAAGAAAAACATAAATGTTTCAGTGTATTTTACCAAAGCACAAACATTCTGAACTCTGTCATTATTCCCAATTTTTAATATCAGTAACTATAAATATAATGATAAAAGTAAATGTAAACAGCTTGATAAGCATCTAAAAGCAACAGTAATATAAAATCCATCACTCCTACACACTTTCTTTTTTAACAACATGAATTTTCTCTAAATATGATAGTAGTATATATTACCAAAGTATCAGTTTATATCTAAGTCTGATGGTATCCTGGCAACATCTCTTACTTGTTGGCGCTCACTAAGTTATTGTAAAAAATAAATCATAGCTCAAATGTAATTTGTTCACTTTTATTGATCTAATTTTGCCACAATGCAGCATTACATCATGAAAGTTTGATTCAAAGACGCTGAACCATGTCCAAGCATGGTTCCCACAGATTGCTATTAAAACACAGAGTCCAAGAAAAGTTGACAATTTTTTTCTGATATATCTTGTAAAAAAATTTAAGAATACAATTGCATTTAATTTAATCAAATATCTTATTATTTTTGTGTTGTTCCAAAAGAAAAGGGAAAATTTTGCCAAATTAATTAAAATAAAGCTGGCAGCTCAGAGATCTTTATACCGCACAGCATTTTGTGCAGTGAGAAAAATGGCCTTCAGAAGCTTTCAAGGATCTGTTTTTAATCAGAAAAAGACAAAAGTAAAAATTAAGATTTTGATAAAGTCGAATTTGAGAAACAGTCTTAAAAGCAACTCCTTAAAATGATTTACTATTAAACATTTAAATGGAAACACGATGTGTAGGTTATAATGGTGAAAAAAGTTCTGCAGATAAACATGGATGCTAAAGTCTTTTCCTGCTTTAGAACCTTAAAATTACTGATGTGGAATAAGGACCGTGATCAGTGCCTCCATGTGTTTTGTGCTTACATGTGTGAGCAGCTTTTCCGCCTCATTAAACCTTCAACTCTTAAAACTTTGGGCTGACATGGCTTTCCTCAAGCAGATGTTTTCACAGTCATTAGCTGCTTAGCATCCAACCATGCTAACGTGCTAACTACATGATAATGATAGCCATTTGTCTGCTAACGCTCGTCTTTTCCTTCTCATTAAACTTTAGACTTTGGATCTGAAGTACCTCACAACGTTTACCCTAAAACTTCTAGCTTTAAACTGTTTGAATCGACTTTATTGTTTATTACCTGACATAATGTGTCAAGTGTTTCGGGGGGTGAAGAGGGGGGTTCAGGATTTTGGCAACATGCTAAGAAAATTCATAATTTCTTAGGTATATCTGAGTTTTTACAGTCATTAACAACATCCAACAAAGCCAACATCCTATTATGTTAACCAAATGATACATGATCGTTGTTATAGCTTTGAAACAGTGATGAGTACATTAACAGTGCATTTAACAGTACATCCAGCAGAACCTTCAGCTGTTATTTTTATTTGATTATGTTAATATGCTAATTATATGATAATGGTGACGTTTTATTATAATATTCGTATCATTCACATTCTAAAGTTTGGATGCAAGTAAAAGCCCAATAGTTGTTTGATTCACAGTTATTTTCACAGTCATTCGTGGTTTAACACCAAACAATGCTAATATTTTTACCAACAGGATGTTGGCATCATTTCTTCCAAGATGTGTTTTTTATGAAATTAGCGATTTAACCTACAAATGCATCAAGGGGTTTTATCATGTCATGTTTTTACAGTTATTTGATGTTTGTCACACAAACATGTTGTGTAAATCTTCCAAATCTGGGAGTTTCAGATTAGGGTGATAGCTCGGAGGCCTTCCTACCTCAAAGACGTACAGGTTATAGCAAAAGATAAATCAACAAAAACATTAGAAAAATCAAGAACAATGCTTGTCAGAAATCACAGTAAGTATTGTTACGTAGTGAAAGCTTCTGCAAACACAACGGATGCTCAGATTCCTTTGCTGAACATTTTCTGTTCAGTTTTTTTTTTTTTTAACAAACAATGGCAACACCTGTTTGTATCCTAGCAACCAAAATCAACAGAAGACAAGATAGTGACAAAAGACAAAACCAGATTATGGCTGCAGCAATACACTAATCTCATGATACAGTCTGAGAGATGTCTTTTAATTCATGTGGATTTGACATAAAATTCAAAGTAGAGTTTAATGTATCGATACTCGCGGATGAAAATCAATACTTTCTGAGGAAAAAAACATTGATAAGTATCATAGAATCGATAAAATTACATATCCCTAAACCAGATCCTGTTGAGCATTGTTCAAAGTAAAAGGCTTCATTTTTTCCAACTAAATCACTTAAATATGTTTCATCTCACCATTTTGTAACAATCATGTTAGATTCAGTGAATAATAACAATTATGCAAATTATATTTAACATATAAACGTAAATATGTAAAAATTATCTAATTACAGCAAGGAAAGTTTTTCTATTGATTAAGAATTTTTATAAAAATAATTAAAAAAAATTTTTTTGACTAAACTGTAAATACAAAAACATATTTTTAAAAATGGTTTTATCTTTTAAGAAATGATAAATTCATGGTTGAATGAATGAAATTATTTTATTTTGGTGTTTTTCAACATCTGACATCAATCCAGTTTCAACAAATACTAAATTATATAGAAAAAAACATGTTGGCTCATGTTTTTAAAACTGCGTTTGTTTCTTAAATCAGTGAAAATGGATGAAAAACAGGTTTCATTTTCTTGTAACAAATACTGGGAAATAATCACAAAAATCCCAGGAAACAATGTTTTTCTCATTCTCTCTTATTTGTCTGCTTCCAATCGTCAAGCATTTGCTTCTGATGAATTACCAATAAACCAAACGACTAAATTGTGTTTTCTTCTTCCAGCCACTTTCTATTCAAACCCATCGCATTCAGCCGATAATTAACGTGATGATATTCTGCTGAACATTTCCTTCAAGTGGTTTCAAATTTACTGAGATGACATGACTTGATGCTGCATCGCACGTTGATTTGTTTTTATCCCTCTGAACCACATTTAAAGCCTTAATTTTCTTATTTCTGCTGCTCACCATCACTTCTTTGTTTTTTCTTTCTTTACTCTCCCTGACAAGTCGCATAAATCATTTCCTTCTTTTATTTGAAATATATTTTACACCATCTACCAGTGCTGTTATTTTATTGATGCCTTTCTTGAGCGTTTTAGTTTTTGTGATTCAAATTTCACATCAAAATTATAGTTTCCAAACCAATCTCCTAGAAAACGCTTTGCTTTTTCCTTTCAGTTGCAGTTTATTGTTCCCCATTTCAGAAACCAAAGGGGGAAAAAAGAAAAAACAACAAAAATAAGAAATGCATCATTACAATTAAAATTTCTTCTCACTTTCTGTCTTATCTATTTTGGTTTTGAAAAGTTGCTTTTAACTTTAATTATTTATTTATGTTATCAATGTTCAAAAGCATTTTGTATTTAATTAAGTTACTAAGACACTTAAGATTGCATATCTGGCATATGAAAAGTCTGCATTTACACAAAAGGTATCGTCCTTGTGAATACAGTAAGAAGTCACTCCAGTCCAACAGCAATTAGAGAAAGTTAATAGATTGCTCCATGGTGCCTTGGATGCTGGTGTTGTTGCTTTTTATCCTTCAATACTTTATATGTCCATGAATTGATACATACAAACCACCAAATGTCAAACAGTTATACTCATATGACTGCAGCAAAGAAGCAGCTAATCAATATTCAACAGGTTTTTAAATGTCCACTTATCTTACACAATCTACGGCCTATAAAATGTACATTACCAATCATCACCGGCTTCATTCCAAGAAAATGAACAAGGCGTTACAAATGTGCGTCCAGTCGTGTCGACCAAATGCGCACACAAAGCCTGCGAACGCCATGCCGCCGCAATTAGGCCGAACTATTGTGGCTGCTAAAATCAATCAGCTGTGAACTTGGCGCACACAAAGACACCCATCTGGACTCAGCAGCAGTCCGTCTGCACACTGCCAGGTGCAAACATAATAACACTGAAAGGAAAGGAATCTAGAAGTTCAGCCTCCTCTAATGGAGAGAACCTCTCCTTATAGCTTTTAGAGATAAGTGCTAGTGTTGAAGTACAATAAGGTGTAAATCAGTTTCAGTTGGGTCATTTTGAATGTATGAAAGGTAAGAAAAAAAAAGGAGGCCATCGTGTCTCATGAATGCATAAAGTGCAGTGGAAACCTTGGATAAAAGAGGAAAAGGTCATGCCAACAGTTTGGAAGCATCTCAGAAGTATTGTAACAGTTTGGAAGTATTTCAATAATTATAATTGATTATTAATTATTATTATTTCATTTGTATCGTCCTGCCCTATGCTCTTCTAAATGATCATTCTTCCAATAGAGTCTTCTATCAATTATTCTGACAACAGCGAGTACATGAGCATGATTGGCAGCACTAAGATCCGCCTCCTGGCTCTGATTAGTTGGTTTTGGTCAGAAGTGGTGTGTTTCTTCACACGGCAATGGTAACTTAGGAAGGATGTACAGGAGATCAATATGTCTCACATTATACTATTATTACCTGGTGACAGTTTTAACAACAGATTTTTTTTAATAAAAGTTACATATTGCAGCTTTAATGAGGCTTCGACTCAAATAATTTTCCTTGAGGAATTTTAATAATCAACAAACTCAAATCACTCGGATTCAAATCGCCCTTCCTGTTTCCAACTTGCTGCCCATTTGTCTTAATGGATGAATTTTTTTCTACTAAGAAGAAGTCAATCAAAGGCTGAACGGAGGGATTCATTTTGTAGTGATTTTCAGGTGATGAGAATAAGAAAGAAGAAACAGACGGTGTGAAAGGCAGAGGGGAGTAGAGCAGTGATCAATAAGTCAGGGCTGGTTTATCAGTCTGAATTAATGGTAATTAGCCTTTAGCCTACACTCCAAATCACATTTTCACAAACGCAAAGCCAGTTCTCTAATTACAAATGTCATGTAGCTGCGCGGTGTTATCGACTGCATCGTTATTACCAGGTGTTTATGGAGCTGTTTGTGTGTCCTGGCATTGCAGACATATAATCTCTGCACTTTGTGGCATTTCTCTTCAACGCAAACATGCAGCAGATGAAAATAATGAACTTTCAAATGATTGTTTTATTAGAAAACTGTTATTTTCCTGCATGTTTCTCATTTCAAAATGTCACTTTTATATCAGTCTTTCTTCAGGACACAGTTTGCATATCAAAAACAACAAAACATAAATACTAGAATAAATATTAACATATTTACTACGCTTTATTATTTGTATAATACAAAACAGCTAAACAAAAAAAATCTAAATTATACACAAACTTAAGGTTGTGAATCTTTAATCTCTGGATGTTAAAATGCATAATGTGGACGCAGCGTGAAAGATCCAGTTCATTTTAGATAAACAAAGTGGGAAAAAAAAGATACAATATGAAGTGATTGACCCCTATGTCATGGATTACAGTTCATTGATTTTACGAAAAACTAAGTGTAGATTTAGCTAATTAAGTTAGCTTGTAAGTGTAGAGAAGTGGTCAGTGCATGTATATGTGCATATGTTACATGCATGTGTATGCGTCAACTCCAATTAATCTTAATTATCTCTGGTGCAATAACCAATTGATTAATCAATTGCATGATAAATTAAAGTGAGTGGGATAATTGTAATATTTTTTTGAAGGGTAATTATGTTTACAAAGACTTTATAATCCATTTTATTTATGGTTTTGTTTGTGTGTCTTTTATTTCGGTTATACTCAGTTTTTTTTTTGGTTATGTTTTATGTATTGTCTTTCAGTTCCAGTGTTAGCTGTTCTTTATTATTGTTTTTATTATTCCACTGTATATCTATAGGCCTGCGACAGACTGGCGACCTGTCCAAGGTGTACCCTGCCTCTTGCCCAAAATGTTCGCTGGAGAGGCACCAGCACCCCTCCTGAGCCCAGTAGGGACAAGGGTGTTAGAAAATGGATGGATGGATGGATGGATGGATGGATGGATGGATGGATGGATGGATATCTATATTTCCATGCTTTCATTTCTT
>CAEFZX010013605.1:0-42312 GCA_903066825.1 Alfaro cultratus | reverse complement strand
GTTTTTGTTTTAATTTTACACTGTGTTGTTTTTATACCTTTTTTTTTTTTTTCCATTTTTTATTTTTTTTTTTTTTAAATCCAAAGCTCATATTGCCGCCCCCCGTAGCTCCACCGTATCCCCAAACCGCTACCTGGCTGTCTCCTTTCTTCCAGTCTCTCTCTTCCAGTTGTTACACAGTGGTTATGATGTACATTATATTGTGTGCTCTGGTGTTCCGTACGAACATTTTATACCTTTTTGTTTTTTTGTTTTTTTATATATATATTATCGTCTCGTCTAGCCTGTGTAATGGGCTGACTGATGTTGTTTTTTTTGTTGTTTTTTTTAATGTTTTTTGGCACTTTGTTGGAATATTAACTCACAAGAATAAGCTACATTTGGTTCGACTCGACCAAGTTCCTTCCATGAGGCTGAATTCCTTCCTGCCCAGGCGTCGGCACACAGACCCGGTGTTAATGGTTTTGTCAGTTGAAGGTATGTTTGGAATCGTCACGGCAGCAGGGAATTTGAGGAATGAGTTTGTACTAGAGGAAATATATTGTCAAACACAATAAAAAAGCACTGAGAATTCTGACGGGGCTTCGTTTCCTTCTGCAAACGACGCACCAGAGGGCGACGCCGTTTGGTTGGTTTATTTCCAGATTGTTTATGAAGACAGAAAAATAGTTACATGTCAAACGTATGGCCTGAAATGATCACTGTTCTCCAAAAAAAACACCACTTTTTAAGCTTCCTACATGTAAACACTGTAATCACCCACACACAGCCATTAGCGTGAATCACTGGATCTTTTAATCGAACGCTGGTAAACACTTCAACACAATTAAGATGCACGGTAATGGATTTGACCTGCTCATAATGGCAAAACAAATACAGCTTTTTCATTTTTTTCTTTGTTTTTTTGATTAAGCAGAAACATTGTTTTGTGCGTCATAGTAACAGAACCGCACAGTTCTCCACGCAGGATTTTTGCATAAAAGGCTCTAAAACCATTAAGTAGATAATATGTGCAGTAGATAATTCTCCTGGAATCTTTACTGAGAATAAATCCATGCTGACTCTGTAAATGTCACAATGTTTGTTTGTTTTTCTAAAATCATACTTTAATCTGTTTAAGTTTTTATTGTTTGGTTATTTAAACAGAAGTTGGTGATCATGCACGTTTCACAGTAACCCAAATGATTAGGGACGTGATGAAACTGGAGAAAGTTTTCATTTATTCAGGTATTTTCAACCTTCGGACACCAGAGGGCAGTAATGTTCCACAGGGAGAAGCGACGTGGCGGAAATCTGCTTTTCACTTCTGCTAAATCAACTCATGATGTTCGGAGCTCGCAAGGAAAACGTCCACATGATGACCAAACATCTGAATAAGTATTTCATTTATTTCTATATTCGTTTTCCTTTACGGTCTTTTCTCCGTCGCTCGGACTGTGCGAAATTCTGTCGAGTTCACAAAGCGCAGAAAAACCAATTTTATCTCCATTGTGTTTAATTAATGAAATTTCCTTAAGCAGAAAATTGGACTCTCCTAGCAGTAATTAAGAGTTTGTGCTCCAGCGCTCACACGGTCTAACCTTATTTACGAGTAATTGAACTATCTCAGAAACATGGCGCTGGTCCATTTCCAATTTCATTACTTAAATCTGCGCTGACATTCGTGAAACTTAGGATTTATAGTCAGGTTTAAAGGTGGGGATTAATTTGGAGTCTGAAAATGTGTCTTTATTTATTATTTTTTTTCAAAGTGTAAGCTTCTGTTGTTGTTGTTAGTTACACTGAGTCAATTTCCACCCAGAACTACAGAACTAGTTTTTCTTTTAAGGAGTTGCAGTGTGAAAGTTTTCATTCCCCTGGAGCTTTTCCACATTGTGTCAACCAGAATGTTTTCCATCCAGATGTTATATCATCTTTATGATGCTGTTTGAGTCTTTCACTGAATAACCAGATTCATACTGAGGTTTAATGATTCGCCACAAGTGAAGAATGGTGCAAATGTGGTCAACAAAACAGGCCCAATTTTATTTGTCTATTTTAATTAACAAGATTTGTTGGTGATTTTATTTTATTTTTTTTGACCAGTTTTATTTAACGTTTTCCAAAAAAAAAAAAAAAAGGAAAATCCCAAAACTTTTGGGAAAACAATTTTTCCAAATTTTGGGGATTTTTTTTTTTGTTTTTTCCCCCAAAATTTTGAAGTTGACTATTTCTCTTTTAGATGTTTGCCTATTTTTGTTCGGGCAACAAAATAGACCAAAATTTGTTGGTGTATCTTCAAAACAAAATAAACTGAACATTTTTTGGGATTTTTTTTTTCTGAAAATTTAGAAATTGTGTATTTCTCTTTTAATACAGCAACAGTCTGAAGCCCTGTTTATATTCTTTTTTATCTTTAATGATATACAAACGTTTTTCCATTGTTGATCAGGTAAAACTAAAACAAGTCACAATAAACTTTTCTTTTTTATCCCATTTTCAATGTGATGCCTTTTGTGGCCTGCCAGTAATTAACACTGGTCAATTCTTTGCCCATTTTAACTGAGTCAATTTGACCAGTTGGCAAAGGTCAATTCTTTTTTTTTTTAATTCCCAGAAAATATTGGGAAATTTTATTTTGGAAAAATTTGCCTACTTGGCCTGAGTCAAAAAGCTTGGAAACCTCTGCACTAGAAATGCATGCCACACCTTTTAGGTTTTTTTTATAAAAATGTTTGAAATCCATAATTTCATCTCTTTCTCTGCCGTCGTTTTCCTTCTATTTCACAACTACAAACTACTCCGTGTTGGTCTAACACACAGAATCTCCATGAAATGCACAAACATTTGAGGTATCGTAACAAAATGTGAGGAAAAGTGTGAGAAAGTGTTTTTATGGAGCTTTATCGGTGGAAAAACTTCACAAGCAGCCAGTTTTCCAGTGTCACTTGGCCCCTTTTTATTGTATCGACACACAAAAATATATTCAATTGCACTTCTCTAATTCTTTTATTTCACAGAATGGCATGTAAATGTGAGTTTAATAGGAGGGACATCAAAACATTCTCTGTTACTTAGGGACACGAAGAGAGGCGTGGAAGAGATGAGAGTCTGTTGTTCTGATCACGTCGACAGTTCAAATCCGAGGGAGCCGCTGAGAACTAAAAGGTGGGATGAGCTGAGGTAACCCGAGGGCGGCAGAGAGGCTTCACAGTTTGCTTTGCCTCCAGCGCCGGTTCGTGGGGAGGCCGCCGGTACCGGGCCGGCCGCTGCGGCTGCTGCTCCTGTACCGCAGCTGCTGGTTCACGTTCATCCACTTCGGACTGTTCCATTGGCGGGCGGATTTGCGGACGCCGATGAACCCCCCGTAGCGCTTCTGCAGGCCCCTGACTGGGGAGCCGACCAGCTTCCTGTACCCGTGGCGCCCCCTCTGGAAGCCGCCGAAGCGCTTGGATAAGGTGCTGGCGTCCCCTTCCAGCTGGCCGTCGCTCTCGGAGCCCCGCTCCCCCCTCTGCTGGGCCTCTTCCTCGGTCAGACTGACATCCAGGCCCCGCAGGCTCCCGCCCTCCTCCGAGGAGCCCAGCAGGGAGGAGTCATACTGGACGCTGCGCTCGTCCCACGGCGTCTCGTCCTGGTCCTGCTCCAGGAGCTGCTGAGCTGCCTCTGACTCGGCGGTCAGGTCAAGAGGGGTCAGGTCCGGCTCCTCCCCGGCTCTCTTGAACAGAGCGTCCCCTTCGGCTAGTGTGGGCTGGTGTGACAGCTTTACGGCGCGTCTGCACACTTCCCATGTTAGCGAAGTGGAGACGCGACCCTCACACTCCAACAGACACACCTGCAGAGGGAACAGGAAGTGGGATTTAGTCCAACGGAGGGATTCAAGCGGCAGTATGCAACTTTTCTAATATATATATTATATATATATATATATATATATATATAGAAACTGTGACCTTCTGGTGACAGTTTGGCATTCAGACAGATAACCTGTGAGAAGAAAAAACAAGCTCCTCCTCCTTCCCAGTGATAACTATAAACAACCAATCAGAGCCAGGAGGAGGGTCTTAGTGCTGTCAATCACTCTCGGTGTGGAGCTCCACTGTTTCTTATGAAAGTTACTTTAATCAGCATTTTATTTAACCCTAAAAACAGTAAAGGTTAAATCATCAGAGGAGAGCTTTTGTCTCAAGTTACATCTAAAATGTAATTAATCTATGGCTGATCAATTTGAAATATAGTAGTTTAGTTGGTACGGACAATGCACATTAATTAACCATCTTGTAAATGCACCAGAATTAGCAAAGAGTTTTCATCTGTTGTCCCTGACAATGAGTAATTTGTCTCGCCAAAAACAAAGGTTAAACAAAGGAAGGTTAAAATCAACAAGGTAATAAATTATTTTGTAGTAAAAGCCAATAAAATGGATTATGATTTTATCTCTCATTTTATGGGAGCTTTTCAACCCAACAAATCAAACCACTGACCCATTTCTGGCTAATATGATGAAACTGTTCCTCCTAAGCAAATATTTGTCAAACAGACATAGAAAAGATGATGGTGTCTTTTACACTGTAAAATAAAGTTGAAAAAAGAAGTAGATAGCTGGCTAAGTTCTCATTAGCTTACCTCCTCTGGACTTTAGTTGTTAAGTTCAGGCTAAATGTAGCTTTAAAAATGTCACATTTTCAACATTTGCTCAAAGTCTTCCGTACTCAGAAAACGTTTGTAGCATAAATGCTAATGCCTACCTAGTGAAATCTCAGTCCTCCCTAAAACTCTTCACTTAGGAAACAATTGTTACTTCACAATTGAAATTTTGTTCCACAATGAGTAACCTAAGAAATCAAATCATAACTTTATGAATGTCAAACTGCAGTAGAATAGGGCTAACGTGTTAGCAAAGAGTTTCAGTTTAAGATCTGTTAAAGCTATTAGCCACACTAAGCTAACTTAGTGTGTGTACACACTGTGGTCCTGAAAAAACAGTTTCACTTTTTTAACTTTAAGGTGGGCGGGATTTGAATCGTCTTGAAAAATCTCATGTATGCTGTTGCTAGCTTGATAACATCAAGATGTATTTGGAATTTTGTTGCTCTTGATAAAATGGCTACCAAGTTTGACTTTAAACATCTTTTTTTATCTGAACAAAATTGAACAGAAGTTATCAACTTATAGGGTCCAATTTTGTACATGAAACTTGAGATAAAAGTCTTAAACAGCCCTACGAAAACAAATCAATGCATGTCAAGTATTTGGAGGGATGTGTATGCTCTTGTTAGCTAGTTAGCAAAAAGTTGCTAATTGTAGGCCAACAAAATCTCATTGGAGCTCAGGTGTGTCCAACTGATAAAAACCTATTATTCACTAATCTGGTTTTTAGTTCGCCTCAATACGTATAAAAAATAATTTTATCTTGTTGCAAGCTTAACAAGCTGTAGCCATAACACTGGCTTCTTTTATTCATTTAAGCTAAAAAAAAAAAAAATCCTCTAAAATAGTAAAAAGATTCACAAGGCTGAGAAGATGTCCGCTTAGGTGAAGCTAATCTTCTCTATAGGTATGTCTACATTAATAAAAAAAAATACTTCAATAGGCCTCACCAAGCTTTTCATCTTCATAAATTGTCTTTATGACTAAATATTAAAGTATTTTACACATGTTGTAAAACGATGGCAAGCAATCACGTTTCTTTACGGCTCTGCAGCGGAGCCTGACTGCGCGGCTGCTGCGTCGTGGGGGTTAATGGGCCTTGTTACTGCCACGGTCAGCGTATATGGAAAGTTATGCACCAATATGAGATGTCCATCATTTGACAGGCGTAAAATCTGCAACCGCAGAATGACTGACAGCACCAAATTGAAAGACGCCGCAAACTGGCCTGAAGGACAGCAGCTGAATCATTTCCTTTGTCGATACCTATTTATTTCTGATTGACTCTTCGGTTATAATAATGATGTGTTTTTCGCTCTTCAAACGACACCTGTCATATTTTACAACTTTTTAATATAGCACAGGTATGCTGTGCAGTTTTAATGACTTTCTTGTCAACTCATCATTATTCCTGACTCTTTGATTTCCTCTCAGATTTCTTAAAGGGCCACAGCTTTGCTGTTTGGACATGAGATTTTGGTTGGCACTCTGAATACATTATGAGCCTTTTTCCTGTCGGCAGAAGACTTGGTACAACTTTTTCGCACACGGTAATTTCAGACAGTCATTCGTTATAATTTTATGTGATACATCTTCACAAAGCAGTGCAGAACAGCTATGGGAAAATAATGTGGAAGGTAAACAGCATTGACATTTTGTAAGTGAAATACTTTATTTATTTGCGTCATTTTCTGCCAGGACTTTCACATACATACACCTACAGGGATGTTACTGTGGTTGTGTTTTTTAATGGTCTTAAGGAAAAAAAGCACTCAAAGATTCACTCATTTCACATTTTTTACGTCAGTTCATAGGCACAGTAGTTCAGGGGTGTCCAATGTGTGGTCCGTGGGCCATTTGTGGCCCTTGAAATGATTACTTTCAGCCCACTGACCACAAGTCAAGAACAATAAGAAAAAATAAAAGGTCAATTAACAGAAGAATCATAAAGTATTAATGTTTGTATATGTTATAATTTTAAGAAAAAAGGGAATAAATAAAGCCAATAAGAAAATAATGATTCTTTAAACCACAATACAATAAATAAACGTGAAATTTGTGAACCATTAAATCATTTCCACTTAAAGACATAGTTCAGATTTATTAAAACTAGTAAAAACTATGATGTTATTATTAGTACTAAAACAAGGTCATGTTACCTTGACCTTTTTGAAAAGCAAAATGGTGGAAGCTAATAAGCTAGCAGGAAGCCAAGCCAAAACAACTTAAAATTGTAGTAGTTAAAATTTGCTGTACTTCATGTTGGTTTATGGCACAAAACCCCTATAAAACACTCAGGTTTGGGGTTATAACATGATAAAAATGTTAAAAGCTCAACTGGTGTGAATGCTGTCAACAAAACATTGTCAAGGAACATCAACAACACCAGAGTGAAAATTACAAATCTGTAGACCCTTTGTTCTCCAAAGAGCTGTCCCCCTCTGCTTCTCTCCTTTTTACCCAAACCCTCCACTCTCCGAGTGAAAAGTTTTGAGCTTAAGCTGAGAGGAGAATCCCATTTGCTCTTCAAAATCTCGCCCAAAACGAGATAAATTGCCATTGTTATCGGAAGACCTGCTCGCATCACAGGAGCGAGAGAAGAGGGAGTTCCGCTGCGGATCTATCAGCGGAAATTAATTATCCATCGTAAATTAAATGAGCACACCAAGGGGATTCTCCACGTCAGATCAATGGAGCAATCTAAAAGGAGTTTATGAGTGAGCGGAGATGAGTGTGTGTGTGTGTGTGTGTGAGAGAGAGAGAGAGAGAGAGAGGGAGCATTTAGTTCTGTTTTTATATACATGAGAGGACGCAAAGGCGGTTGTGGAAAACTTTTGGCTGCTGCAGATGTTTTACGGCTATAAGTGATTGAGCCTCATATGTACCGGTGTTCTACCTAGAACCAGGGCGCGGCTGTTGAGAGCAACTGCAGCCTTTTGAGTGGGGGCGAGGGGACTCGGAGCACTAAATCCGTCTGATTAGCTCATTTCATGGTAGACAATTTAACTTTATTGAGAAGGGAACATGCAGGTGCGCTAGCGAGCGGCGTAATTCACCCCCCGCATCTGTGCGCGCCTGTTGCCGGGTAAAAGCAGACCTTCACTCAGATGGAATGCGGTCGTTATTGACAAACCTGTGTCTCCCTCACTGGTTCAGGTAAAAATGTCTGCTTTAAAACGGCCGAGCAGGAATTACACCTTTTATTTTGTTCGCCGACGACATGATGCCAGGTGGCGAAATGAATTAAAGTGGTGCCGTCTAACAGCAGGTCGGAAGTATCATTTCTGTAGTCAACGAGCTCAGGCGTTAAAAGTGTAATCGTCAGAAACCAGTCTACTCGCTTGATTTGACTCGTTTGGAAACGTTTTCTAATTCTGAAGTTTTTTTAGAAGCCCAGATTTGAAGCTGTGTTGAAAAGGGGCATTTGACGAAATGTCACAAAAAAGGTCAGAATTCTAAATTTCACTCTAATCGTTAACTGGAGTACATACTAAAAAAAAAAAGAAAAACCCCATCATATTCAGTACACTAATTAAGCCAAAACTATATATATATATATATATATATATATATATATTGCACCAGGTAACTTTTACAAAGAAGCAACCAATCAGAGCCAGGAGGAGGGGCTTAGAGCTGTCAACCATCCTCATGTACTGTCTGCTAAAAGCAATAAAGGCAGAGAAACAACTCACAGTTATGGAAAAACCATTTGTCCGCCATCATCAGTGGCTATGCTAACTAGCCCTAGCATTCAAGACCGGCTCTCCTAGCTGCCAGATTACAGAGATCAAGGGAAGGAAAGGAAATGATGATTGACAGCGCTAAGACCCACCTCCTGGCTCTGATTGGTTGTTTCTAGTTAGCAATGTATAAAAAAAGTTTTTAATAAACATTGTATACTGCAGCTTTAACATGAAAATATCTTTGTAGATGTGTATTTTTGCCAAAACTCAAACAGCTTAGTCTTCAGTTCTAATCTACTAAAGGAACGCAATGTTATTACATTTTTGGCAATAAAATGTTTAATTTCTTATTCAGAAAATGATTGAACAATTTGTTCATTTTCACCTTTGAATTTATTTCTAATATTGCACATGAAAAAATCTGTAGAATGTGACAAGTTTTTTGTTTTTTTTATCGATATAGAAAAATCGATTGCTAAAATAATTGTTAGTTGCACAACAACGTAACAAGCTTTCCTAGCTGTTTCCTGTTTAGCCGGTGACTTTAACACTAGGAGAGGGTAGACTCTTTTAGCTTTTTCTAGAAAGAAAAACTCAATTTGCTCAAGTTGGGATCAGATTCTCTGGAAGTTTCAAAGAGCTCAGTTTGACACCTTTCTGCTGCTTTGTTCTGAACTATAACACTTAGAGAACCCCAGGAATCCTGAATAAAGCCTGTCGGAGCTGCTGAAAATCCTCTAATTAAGACCAACAACACAGATAATTAGCCCAAGTGTAAACAAAACTTGACATTTACCTTTGAGAATAATATAATTCATCATGTAATCAATAGAAAGGCAGAAGGCGTGTGTGTGTACAGTATGTGTCCTCTATCCGTGTGTCTGCCTACTCCGGTAACAAATCAATGGGTCCTGACATTATAACAAACAGCGGCGGCCTCACACACACACACACACACACACACACACACACACACACACGTTTGCGTGACTATCTTTGTGAGGACTTTCCATTGACTTCCATTCATTTCTACAGCCTAAATCTTACCCTTATCCTAACCCTAACCATTACATACCTAACCCTACCCAAAACTCAATTCACATCTAAATCTAACCACTGAACCAAAAACCAGGCTTCGGTCCCCACAACGTAGTATGTAAGGAAAATGGCCCCCACCAGGTATTACAAACAAATGCACGCTTACGCACACACACACACACACACACACCTTCGCTCTGTCTGGAGCGGGAAACAATGGAATTGCTCTGCGGATTCCATCTGGGGCTCGGCTCAATGGGAAGGCGCCTAACACAATGAGGAGCTGATCAAAAGTGTCAGTCACTGATGTAAGCCCGAGATGATGCTACACAGGAGCAGTCAATTACATAGTTCTATTACAACTCCATAAAGGTCCCAGCTGTCTTTCCGCGCATCATTATCAGCTAAATTAGCCGTCCTGCCGTTATCCATGGACGCCCACGGACTATTTTTACCCGCGCTGACGTCCTCGGACTGTTTGGAAAGCCGAGTTGGAAGTTCTGGGTTTGAGAGGAGGAGGAGGGAATCAGTTCCTCCCGGTTGAGAGGCTGGAGTTCTAACGTTGGTCACGAAGTGTTGTGCAAGTGCCGTTCATGCTTTGCAATATCTGAAGTCAGGTTGAAATAATTATAGTTTTTTTTTTTCCAGCTAAAGCCATGTCTTTCCGGTTTTCTAACTGTTCGGTCTTATGCAATAATTGTCTGACAATAGGTAAACCACTGCAACAGCTGCTGTTGGTTTTCATATATGTGTGTTGGCATCATTAGTGCTCTCTACAGCCAATAATACTCCCTCGAGTAAAAAAAAAAAAAAAAAAAAAAGTGTCTCAAATATGATTTTAAGCTGTAATTTTTAAAATTGATTTTAGCTTTCCTAATGAAATGGAGCGGTACGAACTGGCCTATCACGCTAAGAAATGTTGCTGGACAATAAATAAAATAAAATCTGGCGCCCAAAAACAAATAAACGAAACAGAAATAAAAGCCTCACAACCGAGAACATAAATAAAATGGATTATGGCGTCTCTGTAAACAAGATATTAATCATCACAATGGAAATGATCAAGATAATTTCAATTTAACATGCCATTAACTGATTACATAATTAATTGCTTATTGCAAAGAGCTTAGGTATGAAATTGAATTCTTACAGTACATTTTAATGGTGTTAATTTAAAAAATCTGATGACAAAAATGCATAGCATTGCTTCCATTTCAAACTAAAAATCAGTAGCGTTTCCCACTGCTGATAAAATAATTTAGCAAAAATTTTAAGTGATAATAATACTGCCTTTATGTGTTGATATTTTGCAGTTTAGAGAGAGTATTTAAATGTTTATTGTTCTAAATGACATTTCTTTTTCCACCTCTGTTCTTTATAATGGATATAGTGTAACAAGCTGGGTTATTTTTTTAGGTCATCTGCTTCTGTAGCTAGCCTGCAGTCTGCTGCTTTACAGTACAGCTGGTCGTTTCCTGAACAACTAACACAAACTGGGCCTAAAAGAATGGCCTAAGTTATTTTTAAAAAGCTAATTCATCTTTTGGCAAAAAATGACACAGGCCATTATTTTTGGAAGGTGATGACAAGTGCGCTGCAAGTTAGATCCACTAAAAAAACAACAAAAAAAACAGCAGAGCCAGCCACCCATATACTCACTATGGTATCGAAGGCTTCTTCCAGCTGTTGCTGCTGTAAGAGCAGCCCACAGGCCACGCATTCCCCCTGACAGTCACAGCGCGCGGGGGTGAAGAGACATCCCAGCAGAACCACCAGGCACCACACAGGGACCTTCATGCTCAGCACGGCCAGGCAGGCGGGCGGGCGGGCGGGCAGGCGGGCGGGCAGGCAGGGACGGACCAGAGCCCAGAGGAGATCACAGTCAGCAGCTGGAGAATCTGGGAGGCAATGCCGCTGGGATCTGGCTCCAGCCTACAAGGAGAGAAGCGCACCAGAGTGACAGCAATGTTGCATCAATTCCATTTCTTTCTTTTTTTCCCCAACAGATAATTAACTGGATTTGTGTGGTCAGTTGAAAGCGTTGGTGGTGGAAGAGTGTTCAGCCAACATCAGGAGATGGACGGCGTGGGTGAGGATTGAGAGAGAGCGCAACCTCAAGCAATAACAGATGGGCAAATTCCAGTGGGCAGGAATCGGCCTCTGCTCCAGGGGTTGCTTCACAAATTGGACTTTTTTTTTTTCCGATTGCAGAGGTTGGGGATTTGTTGCCGTTTATAAGTGGCTACAGGGATTATCTTTAAAGCACAACATGGGTCATCACCCGAGGCAACACGAATCGACACTCAGCCGTTTTCAGTCTGTCTGATAAACGACAGAGTTGATGGCGCACATGAGTTTGTAAAAAGTTCTGACATAACAACAGAGCTATGTTTAAAGTTTCATTATGTAACTTTAAAAATAGATTAAGATATATATTTGGTGAAAGTGTCACTACATCCTGGCAGTATAGTATGAGACATATAATCTGTTAAAAAAAACAACAAAAACACATCAAGCTCCTCTGCCTTTTCCCAGTGCTAAGTAAAAACAACCAATCAGAGCCAGTAGGCGGGTCTTAGCGCTGTCAATCATTTGTGCTCTCTGCTACGCCACAGCGTCTTCCCGATAGTCTGCTAGGAATGTTATGGCTAGTTAGCATAGCAATCAACGATGTTGGATAAACAGTTTTCCTGGAACGTTACGTTGTCTCCACCATTAGCATGTTTAGCATGTACATGAAGTTGTTTGACAGCTATAAGAGAGCTTGGCTTTGATTAGTTGTTTTTGACAGGGAGCGGTTTATTTCGAGGAGCTCAATTTTTTTCAGAGCTTGTTTCATGACATGTTGCCATGACATGGTGACACTTTTAACTAAAATATGTAAAAAAAAATAAAATAAAATAAATTTTTCTATAAAAGTTACTAACTGCAGCTTTAAGTCTTTATTTTTTAAAAATGTGAGATTCAGCAGGAAGGGTGGGCAAATAAATTCGAGAGTCCTCTGATGTGTGACTGTGGCATTAACTGAGTGAACCAGGTGCACAGGGTTGACCTTCATTCCCCGACCCACATCTACTCTGTCGCTGCCCTCTATATCAGCCGATAACACGGAGATGATGAAGGAAAACAGCTTCTCAGAACATCACAGATTGCCTGTGCTCAGCTGCTGGTCTACCTCAGAAGAAACATTTTTTGTTGCCTCTGCAGGCCTGCAAATCTAAAACATGGCCATCATCCAGGTAGAAGGAACTAAATGAGGTAAAGAGAAATTAGAGATTTTTATTTGTTGTATTTTGCAAACACTTCAATGCCAACTATTGAAAGGATGTAAAGGTAGCAAAAAGAAGCAGCAAATCAAATTTTTGTGAACATGATGAAAGCAACCACAGATGTTTTGACCTGACAAACATTAATTGCAGTTTTATGTATTCCTTTTACTCATTTATATATTAGGATCTGTGACTCACTTGCTGCTTAACTGACACCATAAATATAAAAAATACCAAAAACAAATAATATATATATATATATATAGTTATATATATATATATATATATATATATATATATATATATATATATATTTATATATATATATATATATATATATGTTTTATATATATATAAAACATAATTATATAATTGATACATGATACACTTTAGTTTAAAGGGCTTATATTAAATAAATTTTTGTGTGTAAAGATTGATATGTAATTTCAATGTTGATGTCACAACTATTCCTTAGTGGATTGTCACTAATCTCCACATTAAAGAAAATAACAAAAAAAACTCACATTCAAGAATAGTTCATAGAAACTTTGGCTTCTGTAATGTAGCATTGTTAAATAACATCTCATTGCACCAATTTTACAAAACGATCCATTGTGATAGTAATTTTTTTTGTTTATTTTGTATCCACAGCTGTTGCAGAACATCTGGCATCAAGTCCTCAGTGTCCGTTTTCCAAAGTTTTCTCTAAACGTAGATTAGTTGATGATTACATTCGTCTAAACTGCGTCAATCTCCAACGTTGGGTAACGGCAAAATGTAGATGTACTGTAACCCTGACCTGGATTGTCTTGTTGTATCATTAATATACTATAAATTGATCTATTGGATAACAATATATTGTATTGTTATTGTATATTGATATCGTTATTATGAAAAAATTATTGTGATAAGAGTTTGGATTTATTGTGACATATCGCGACAGATTCCAATTAATTATGTTTTAAAACTTCTGAAATTATCTGTATTGTCAGCATTGCTAATGTTGCTATTTTATTTATGCCACAGCTTGCTACATAATATCAATAACTTCAAAAATATGATTTGTTACTGTATGCGTATGGGGCTATGATTGCTGTGCCATAAAGTCACAGCTATACAGTTTACAAAAATCGACAGCAAAGAAGTAATAAGCTGCAACAGATGAAAAATAGCCTTTTGGCTAATTCTGGCATATGTACAGATATGTCAATTAATATGCATTGTCCCTCCCAAAAAATAAATACTTTTTTTTACCATCACTTTTATTAAAAAGTATCAAGATAAAATTTTAAGTCGATATTGGCCACCTCTACTTGTCAGGATGTAAAGTCCTAGCCATTGGTATTTTATTATTTATTCATGAGTTGAATGGTTGAAAGAAGAAACCGTTCAAACAAAAAAAAGTATATGAATCTCTGATTGTGGAGAAAATGTCAAAGTATGCTAACCAAGGCTAACTCCACGTATTTTTTAGACTAAACTTTGAAAGTACATACAGAGTAAAGTATATTTCTTGACTGAATCGGGACAAACGCTTTCTTAACCGCAGTAGCTAAAAACAAAACTTGTCTACGAATGTTGTGTTTGGAGGATTTTATCAATCTTTTTTTAAATATTTTTTTTTGAACGCCTAACTCCTCAATTTTTGTTTCCCGCCTGCCCTTAAAAGTGAAGACTTTTACGAAAACGGTCACGTCTTTGAGGACTCCTGCCAGAAACAAGAGCCACTTGATGCCTAGCCAGGAAAGACTTTGTGCCTCGCTGGAACCAATTTTCCAAGCGAGAGCGTGTTCTTTAAACCTGCCTTCAGCTAAATACCGACTGAAGCAGTTTGTTGGAAAAGCTCAATGTCTGTTATACCTGCAAAGTCGAAGGACTGTGGAGGAAGAAAGACTTCATTGAAAGTTTGTGTGAGAAATATTTCATTAGAAATATCACAACGTGGCCAGCCCACACAGAACCAGTAGCGAATGTAATCAGTCAGTGAGCCTGTATTGATAACAGTGAAGGGGGACCTTTGAGAATAAACTGCACTGCTGCTGTATTGATGAGTGCTGAGGTAAAAACAGATGAATAGGTAAAGCCTCACACACCGTGACCACTTCCACTTCGTCACATTACCACTTGAAGTCAGCGGCGTGAGACAGGTCGGACACGGCTCCGGTAAATTTCCAAGCGTCTTTATGGGAAATCATTAAGGGAAACCTGTTTGCTTGCCTCCCTGAAATGTTTTGTGTGAAGATTATTTACCTGCCTGCTGACTAAGTCCAGTGGATATTGTCATGTTCTCCCTTAAGTGGCCCTTTCTAAGTTAAACAAATGAGCACAGGCCCAGTGTGGGCGACGAATGCACTCCAGTGTTACAAAGACGCAGCATTAATAATAATTCCACTGAAGTATTTTAATATGAGGTGACATTTCAAGCTTCTATCCGGATGCTTTTGTCAACACCATTATTAATAAACACAGTCATACAATATTCATAGTAATTCGATAAAAGGCGTCCGTAAAATTGCCTGCATGCATTTAGGCATTGGCTTTCAGCAAAGCATTGTGTTTCCAGTCTTTTAAGTATCCGACCTGAACTCTGGGGAAATAACCTAAACAAGTATTCAAAGTATGAAGAATTTCCCAATCAAAATCTGCTTCTTGCTCAGCAGAAGCTCGAGATACAAGTTTGATTCATCGCATAAGTCAATCTGCTTGTATTTCAAGCGTATTTTCTCTGTTTAAATTAACTAAAATAAGTTTAATCTATTCCAGCCCTGGAAAATATGACCAAACCACTCTAAAATGACAAAAAACCAACACATTTTTATTAACAAATAGCACAAGCCTATCTCCTCGTGGATACTTTGTCTGTAGCTTTGAAAGAATCGTGGTCCCCGTGGCCATTTCGATAATTCTCACACAACACTCATGTTTTTGTATTATCTCCTGCTTCAGTTCCTTTGCGCTCACTTCCTTCAGACGTGTGACGCCACACGCAAGACGTTAAGCAAACATTAAATAACAACCGTAATATATTTTTTCAGCGTTGCACTAAAACTCCGTCATAGGAAATAACTTTACTGTACAAGGCAATTAAAAAAAAAAACTGTGCAAAAATCATCTGGAAAAACGAACTTTCTAAGACATAATTGTCTTTTTATTTTTAATTTCACATATATTGTTACATTGATTTCCCTGGATGCAGGAAGCTCGATTAGCTTGCTGGTTTGTTTTGTGAGGAAGCCATCAACACATCATACTGACCCATAATGGAAAATCCCGTTGATGTTCTGGATCAATAGACATCCATCTACTTGTGATCCAAATGTAATTATCTGTATTGACGCAGTGCATGTTAAAGTGACACCACTTTACTGATGTTTATTATATATCTCACTTACATCTGTTTGCACACCTTTTACCCACAAACTATGACACACTTAACCCCATTATTGTTCAGTAATTTCTCCCTTGAGCTGAAAGTGGCCTGCGATTATTGCCCAAACTGGGCATGTTAAATGCAGAGTACACACATTGGAGTACGTTTACAACATGATGGTATAACTGCAGAAGTCCCATGCTGGCTGTGATGAAGGCTATTTTGACTAGCTTTAATTTTTGTGTCTTCATTTTGTCAGAAAAATGCCAGGAGGTACAGATTACGCTCAGCCAAGTGGAAATGTACGCAGAGCCAAACCATCTCTTCCATCCGTCTCGATGACCTAATATATCTACAACTCCACCGTCGCTCCGCCCGGGTTTCTAACCATACGACCAGAGAGAGATTTAAACAAAAGCAGCAAAATGAGACGGATTAGAAATGTTTGTCAACAACTGAGAGTGTTGCTGTAAGCCCCTTCTCCATTGTTAAGTCTAATTTTAGCCAGTTAATGTCTGGCTTGGTCCTAGAAAAGTTGGTGGTGTTTTCCTCACTACGTGGGCGAACCTTGAGCATGCAGAAGCTGTGGTCGACGTACAATGGTGTCATTTTGTACCAGTAAGCGGCCAGTTTTTCTGAAATCTCTTGGTATATTTGTATGTTGCGGGTTGCCCCGTCAAGTTGATTCTGTATCGCCATCTCTCATCCAGTGATGTAAATCCAATTAGAAAAAGCAGTCTCCCAATCAGATGCTCAAAACTCATTTTGGACCGGCTTGTACCACCCGTGAGGAGGTTCCAAAAATCGGAAAGAAACCGTGCTGGATCTGCAAATTGAGACAAAACTCGCTGGGACTAACTGAGGGAGAACCGGTAAAGCCAAGTACGGTGGCCCTGAGGTGCAAACCACTTCAGGAAATTGAAAGCACAATTACAAATTACAAAAGCGTTACAACAATAATGAGAGCATTTGGATCACCGAGAACATTCACGTTTTTAAAAAACACGTTAAAGCCAGAATAACTTCCGGTTCAAAAGTAAAAACGAGCTGCAGTCCAATCAGCGATTTCTTAGGTCTCCCACTGGAACACCTCTTCCGTTTTGTTCATGCTGTGGCGTTTCATTAATGTAGCGTTTCATTAATATTGTAGCACTTTCATTAATGTTGTAGAGCTTTTGTAATTTGTAATTGTGCTTTCAATTTGCTGAAGTGGTTTGCACCTCAGGGCCACCGTAGCCAAGCCTGTGGAGAAGGGGCTGCAGAAAATGATCTCTGCTGCCCAGAAATTGAGTGTTTAGCATGTCAGTCAAGCAACAGTCTTCATTCAGATACCTCTTCAGGTTTTTTACCACAGTGACAGCTACAGGAGATCCTTCCTAAGGACAGCATTACCATCAACAACTCTGAAAATATTTGGATGATAACATTTACAACAATGAATTCCCCTTTTCGGTATTTGAAGTATTTTTGAACTGAATCAAGTCGGAAAAAGAACAAAATTTAAGGCTGAACACAATAAGTCAACCAAACCGTGACTGTTGAGACAAACCCAAACCTTTATATTTTTGCTTTGTTGATTCACAAAAAAATATATTTTATGTCCTTCAGAATATTTTTTCTTTACAGGCATTCAGCGGTGTCAAAATCATAATTGTGTTATTTTAAAGCTGCTCTTTGGCTTCCTTCACCCCTCCGTTCAAACACCACATCGCACTTTAGCTGCCCATTATCTCAGATCAATGCACTCTCCACCAGTGATTACACGGCGCGTCGACTTAAAACACTCACCAATCTCTGCATATAAAGATAAATCAAGTGTCGCTAATGGTTCCGCGAGATGTTATTGGTAGAGCAGAAATTCGAATCATCTCTCCCTCCTAGAAAGTGACCACATCGTCGTGCCATGGTTCTGGACTTTTATTAAGGTTGGTTAAGATTGCTAATGGAAGAAACTGGAATCTTTCGGAATACGTTACACAAGAGGAAAGGGTCCCGTTATAATACCAAATGTTTCAAACAAGAGGGAGAAACATTGGGTAGGTGGGCTGAAGAAAGAGGAGTAGAAGGAGGTAAGGAAGAGAGTGAGGAGGAGGGAGATGGGGAGAGACAGACACATAGAGACCTCTGGGTTATCTGTGCATTAACAGACTCCGCTTTGCTTTTCAGCTCCATACAGACAACTAATGGATGAGATAGAGCGCGTCAGGGCTTTGTCAGAATCGAGCACCGGGCTTTTCTTCTCCACCACTCACAGTCGTGACACTCTGGCGCCCTCGACGCACCTTCACCGGAGCTTCTAATTTAGCCTTATTAATTCCCACCAAGTTTGTTCTTGATCCGCATAAATAGCAAATCTCATCCATTCACCTAACTTTTACTCTTTTTTTTCAGGAAAATAGAAGTAGAGGCGTTGTGAGACGTCCTCTATCTAATAGCAAGACAACAAGGCAGTAGTAGGGGGGGAAATTGATACACCGCCTTCCTGTTTCAGTGGAACAAAAGCCTGGATAGGGGAGAAGTATTTTTCAAAGTCTGCATTAGGCAAAAAACACATTATAATTTGTTTTTTCTCCAACACAATGCAGTCCATAAGGGTAGAGTTAAATAAGGACTTATTAAAAGTTTAATGGACCTTCTCTGCTCAGTTTCCACTCAAAGAAAAGATATATAATACCTCCCTTTTCTGACTGCCTCAGCGTCCCTTTGAAAGACCATAAACCAACGGTATCGGACATTTCTGCTCCCGCGTTATTATCCTCTCCGACAAGAAATGGACCCAGTTAATAAAACCAAATGCATGAGAGCAGTGGCCCTTTTGTGACGGCCTCCTTGCTAATTCAACAGGAAGAACATTTCTTTTGAAAACATAACATTTTCAAGGCCTTTGTTAACTCTAATGGAAGCGCGCGACCATACGCTTGTTTCAGAGAGATGCAGGTAAAAGCATTCTTCTCCACGAGATGGAGGGACGCGTCTAAAAACAGCGCCGCATCCGGCACTTCATTAAAGTCCATTTTCCCTTCGCTTTCATGCCGGCATTCATTAAGGAGGACAAGGTCGCTTCGGCGGGGGCAGGATGATGGAGATCTATTTTCAAGAGCCACCCTTCGGGCAGCGCGCGCCCGAGCTGCCGGACTGATGATGTCGTCTTCGCCTCCACAGGAAAAGGCCCCTTTGTTTGCCCAAAGATCCCACTTTCGTCCCACTGCCGTCCGTCGAAGATTAGCCCCTCGCGTCCATCCCAGCACTCTTGCTGTCAGACAGATTATGCAAATGAGGTGAAACGCTAAAGGCTGAAGAGCGAAACGGCATGCAAATTTATAGGCAAGGGTGGCCGATATTTATTTGTGAGTGGCAATATCAAGATGGAGGGCTGAATCATTACTGCAAATAAAGCAGAGATCAGAGTTTGGAGGTTCATGGCTCAAACTGTTACACGGATTATTATTATTGAATTCAGGAAAAACTTCTGGCCTCAGGTGGTTAGGAGCTCCTGGCTTGAATAATAGGTCAATTTTGGCTCATCAATAAAATATTTAAATGTTCACTATTATTGATTACTGATAAGTTACCTCATCATATCTTGTTTGGTGTAAACGGATGGCATTCTTGTGATCTGGAATTATCTGTACCCTCTGGTGTCAGGATGGTCGATATAAAGCATTAATCCATTCTAAAGAGTAAAACCAATCAATGGTGATTGGTTTTGTTCTCTTCCAACTTATGGAAGTACCTTCAACTAAAGTCCAATCATCTCTAACCCTTTAAGTCAGACATTGTCACTATCTTGTTTGGCAAATCAGAGGAGTGGGCTGACTTCTCCTCATTCCAGTCAGTAAACACACAAAGGTATTAACAGGTTAAGTCCCTGCTTGAAGTGTTATAAAAGCAGGCTAGTGAGTCAGATGTTACTATCAGTGGTATTATACCTGTTGTTGCTAGTTCAGACAAAGCAGAACAGAAATCCTTCAAGGAAGAGTTAAAAAAAATCATTCTTGACTCAGGGTACTCAAAATCAGTCCTCAAGAGATGCTTATCCTTCAACATTTAGATACATCCCATCCTCATCACATCTTGACCAAATTACTGACTCGCTACCAGGCCTCTGCTGAGTTGAATAACTGAATGCTGATGGAAAAACAGCCATTTGATTCTGGCGTTTTGGAGCAGGTATACCTCATGAAGTTGCAGCATAGTACCTCTCAAGGACTAAACTTGGGCACCAAGTTCTAAACCAGGTAATCAAGATTTTCCTTCTAACGCTATAGTCCGATATAGTCCAAGGCATGATATGTTTTGTTATTTTAAGCGATTCACTTTGTTTAAAAACACAACCAAGATTCTGGAAATTGGTGTCTTTCATTAAAAAAAAAATCCAAAGTCCAGTCCTCTCAGGGCTGCATTCCAAGATCAGTAATGGATGCCGATGACATTTTTTGGTCACTTGAGAGACAACTGACGAAGAGAAAGATTTTCAACTTTCATCCACTTACTGCAAGTCATTTTTTTAAGGTTTGCTAATTCATAAAAAATAATAAACCAAAATTTCACATTGACACAAACATTCACATTCTTTGCCACAAACCTCCAAAACAATTAGCAGTTCCCACTCATTATCCTTGAGCTGTTTCTCCATCTTAAATGGAGTCCAGCTGTTGGGAATTCAGTTATTTGGACTTGATTTGGAAAGACACACACCTATGTACATAAGGTTACAACTGGCAGTGCAGGTCCGAGGTCAAACACCAAGCATGAAATCAAAGTCTGTAGACCTCCAAGACACAATTGCCTTGAGGTACAAATCTGATTAAGAATCCAGAAAGATTTCTCTGCTTTGAAGTTTCCAGTGAGCTCAGAGGCCTCCGTCATTGGTCAGTGGAAGAAGATTGGAACCAGCAGGACTCTTCCCAGAGCCAATGTCTAATCTGAGCTAAGTCCCTTCACTGAGAAGGGCCTTAGTCAGGGAGGTGACTTAGAACCCAATAGTCACTATGTCCACCATTCAACTGTGGAGAGAAGAGAACCTTCCAGAAGGACAACCATCTGGAGCAATCCACCAATCTGGTCTCCATGGTTGGAGATCAAAGTCACCAGACGGGGCAGCCCATCTGGAGTTTACCGAAAGGCACCTGAGAGACTTTTAGATCAGGAGATCTGATGACACAAAGATTCATCTGTTTGGTGTGAGTACTCAGCATCACTTTTGGAGGAAACCAGGCCTCATCACAAGGTCAATACCATCCGAAGAATCTTGGGAAGAACTGTCTGACTAGTCAGGCTAGGGTAATATCTCCTTAGGAAACTAAAACTAGAAACTTGTGAGAAATAGATAAAAAAAAAAAGTTCCACATGTAAGAATACTTTCGCAGACACTGTCGACAGATATGAATCTCTGAACAAAGAATACCAAAGAGCATTTAATATTTAGTAGGATGTGGTTGTTTTATGCCTCCTGAAACATTTACCTGTTAAATGTTTCCAGAAAGGTTATACAAAAGCAGCAGACATAGTGCAGCATAAAAGCATATTTTTCTCTCTCTCTCTCTCTTATATTGTTCTAACAGCCAGTTGACAATATTCTAATTAACACCTCCAACTCTAATAGCATCGCTGCAGATTTAATCATTTTCACCTTTAAGGGAGCTCAAATTAAGAGTCAACAGCCATCTTACAACAATTTATAAACTATTTACCGTGTCAAAACAAAAAGAACCTCCATTTAATTAGCTTAAATGGTAGAGATTTTCAGATCTTTGCCAAGGAAGATAAAATTGGTGGATAAGATTGATATCACATGTAGGTATCGGCCAATCGCCCAAAATTGAGAAAATCGGGTGCACCCCTATTAAATTAATAGTGCAAGCAATGCAATAATGCACAAAAACTTAACCCTGTAGGAGTCTGGAAGGTTACTCAAACAGTCGAGCAAAAAGGAATGTTGGCTTTTAATTCTTCATTTCTTTTTAACTCTGACCACCCTGAAGTCCAAGCCTCCCAGAAAAACACGTCCAAGACACCCGGACCCCCATTTGTAACCTACAGGTAACTTTTTGAGAAGCTTTCAGCTTGTGGAGGATTTAGTTAGTTCGTCACAGGATGATAGTTGAAGTAAATCCATCCTGTGCAACCACTGATAAAGAATGCGTGACTCGATGGAGAGTTCAGACGACCAGGAGAGGCTGAGGTGTTGGGCCCTTCCTCGCGGGGTGCTTCCCAAAATGACAAAACCTGAGAGTGTGAGTCTAATCCGATTTGGGCGTTTTTGCCACGACTGCAGCTGGTCTCCTGACTGCGTCCGTCATCCGACCCGTTACCACATGCGTCCTCTACGTCCCCCCGACAATGGCAGTCAATTTTTCTGCCTTGCCAGTTCTCTCCATCATAATCTTCTTCAGATCTGCTGGAAAATCACAACCCCTGCTACTGTCTTTATCTTCCACTGCTGTTATTTAGGAAATCTCATCTAGTGCACACTGCTGAGAGAACAAATTGAGTTGCAATAATACAAAATCGTGCTTCTTTTTTTCCCCCTCATTTCCCACAGAGGCTACGCTAACACTCATCTATCCCAAACATTAAATGGGGAAGGATGCGCCTCATATTCATGTTTGTCATCTTTCCAAAACACAATTGCGTCTGATCAAATGAGCGTATCGTCACCACTGTCTTCATTAGACCTACAGGCGGGGTGGCTCTTATTTGCACCTGACGGTAGAGGCTCAACTTGGTGAGACTTTTTCTGCAATCAGCCAAAGCATCAAATAAGTTCTTCATGGTGGGAGAATCACACCAGCAGTCATCTCATTTGGCCCCCACCTGGCTGGGTTAATAGCCTCAAAACAATATTACTCAAGCGCAGAGCAAGACCTCAGACAGAGCGGCTGTGTTTGGGCTGATAAACCCTCAACACAGGCGGAAGCCGATGCTTGGTTTAGATATGAGAGTCTGCAGGAGATAGAAGGGTCACTGCGCTGCGGAGTGAATTTCGATGCTTCACCCTGCTCTAAACCTGCAGAGAAAGACAATGTTCATTTGTTCGGCTTTCATAGTTTGGCATAATGAGAACGGAGCGGCAAACACTGGGATCATCAAGGATGCCACTCCGAAATAAAAGTTAGATGAAAACGTCAGAAAATATGTCAGCCGTCGGAGCAGAATGATTGCCTAACGGGTGGGAAAAGCGGAAAGCTTTTTAAATTCTGCAGAGTTAGGCGGCTGACGCTGAGTGTCATCATTGATCTGGTTGCTGTTAAGACGCGTTGACACCTGCACGAATCCATTGGACACGGAGTCCGGGGGAAGGCAATCTCACTCGGCCAAGACGAGCTCCTCGGTTTTGCCGAGGTGACGACAGTGAGGCCAGGGTGGGAGGATGGGTGGTGGAGGGGGTGTAGAAATACAGAATACACGAGGAAGGGAGGGAGGTGCTGGCAGAGCGGGCAAACGGATGATAGATTATCTGGAGGTTGGGATCTGTTTGGGCTCAGGTCGCAAGAATCCCAAAGACAGTGGGCATCATCCGATACGAAGCTGAATGCGATAACCTTGAGTAAAAGATAAAATGTTTTCCCTTTATGAAAATGGAAATTTCAAACAAAACAATCTAATCACTTTTATTTCAACAGAAATCAACAGTTCTATTATCTTTCTTATTGCTGTTAACATAAAGTATCGATTTGAGATGTTATAGTTCCAGTTTATTGATTCTAAACGAAAATAAATGAGTACATTTAAACTCCAACATTAATTTATTATTTAGATTTTGATACATAGAATTCGTAAAAATACTTTTAAAAAAGCACCCGCACAATTTTGTAGTATTTTTAAGTTTTTTATGCAAAGAATTTTGTATCTTTTCGACATTCTTTTCTGTATACAGTAATACTGAGCATATAAGATGTTCATATGAGCTGGTTAATTAGTCAGGCTACCTGCTCCGGTATGAAGCCATCAGCAGGATTAGGGTGACCAGCCAACATTCTGCTTGTAGAAACTGTAGCTTTAAAACTGTTACCTCAGGAAGAGTTATCAGCGGCACCCTTTATTTTCCACCTCATTAATGTTCATGTTTCCTTAATCAAAACAAAATTTAGTTTAAAGTGTGAGAAAGTGTAGAAAAATACTTTCTGCAAGCTAAAACAGCAACAGGTTGGGGAGGGACGCACAGTAAACTCTAGTTTCCATGCAACTGAGGAAAACATTGAGTTAATAAACGAACGTTAGACAGTAGTGATGTAGGTTTTTTTTCAGACCTTGATACTGGTAATCATTTGATCAGTGCACAACTACAGAACAGTTTTAATAGATCAAATGAAAGACAACTGAAATTCAGACATTCCTTTTTGAAGTTTTAAATAAAAAAATTAGATTTTCGGAAAAACTATTTTTAATAGGCTAGTTAAGGATATTTTTGAAAACAAACTGCCGACAACCTAAAAAGGAGCATTTTCTATGGAAATACTGAACAGAAAGCGAAAGAAACAAATCATTTCAGTCAAACATTTACTTCCAAAACACTACATTTGTTGCTGTCCTGTAAACATTTCGGTCTTCAAAAACCATTCCCTTAATGTGGAGTCATTTATCCCAGAATGGCACATTAGGCACCCATTTTCTCCCAGTCTGTGTGAGCATCGTCTTTTGTTTTTTCCCCCCTCCCTGATAATGGGAACAGATTATGCACATTCATTTCCATTATCATTACAACCATCATCATTATTATGTGTTTAGCATAATAACAGAAGATCCACTTCGGAAGCTTTTCTTCTCTTTCTCTTTTCCCGGACCACAGGTTGACACCGGAGCTGCTCCGGGGAGCAACGATCGGGCTTTTGTTGGAGAGTCTTTGTGTGGTTTAATCTGACGCGCGATAATCCGACAACAGGCTATGAATAAATTGATTCAGGAGTGGCATGGTGATTAGCTCATTGACCTCTGCCGGGGCTGTTTCGGTTAATCCACCCGTCCGTCCAGGAAAATAGAACAATTTCCTAACAGTTTCAAAATTCCCTCTGATCTTATTTGCGTATTTTGTGCGTGTGTGTGCCTAGTATCGGGTGCCTCTCTGTACTTTTCTCATCATGACTTTGTCTCCTGTTAACGAAGTAGTAATCAGGTGCAATGTGCGTACTGTTGATGGTGCCTTTAGAGCCACAGGGACATAAACACACAGTAATGGAAAAAAAAAATCTTCCTCTAGGTAAGAAGGGTTGTTTACAGAACCGCCTCAGAGGTCAGATATCAAAACCAACTAACTGGTGGGAGATAAGGGGGAGAAGATTGACTGGACAAACAAATAATCTTGAAGAGACATCTTTAAAGCGATTCTTTCATAAACCCAGGCAAACACCTGTATCTATCCACACAGGTGAGCTCACCCTCACATGATAGAAAGTTCCCTCCTTACCTGTGTCGGTGACGTAAGGATGTCTCGGAGTCCTCCCTTCTGCAGGCTCTGAGTGGTTTGGTGTCTCGGCTCTTATCCTTAGGCTGAGGGTTTCAACAACTAAACGCGTGCCTCCTCTGAGGCTCCTTATAATGGCACACCCCTTCCCTCCTGGCTCAGTCCTCCAGTTTCCTCGCCACCCTCCCCTCTCCTGTACATCGCCATTCATATCACAGGAGCGCAGAGGGGCTGGGGCGGGGAAGAGGTGGATTCCCCCGTTCTGTTACGCAGGAGCACGAGCCAGCGGGCCGCGGTGACGTAAAGAGGCATTGCCTACGCCACCGGTTTCATCCTCAGTGAGCCAACTAATGGAGGTGGGGGCTCTAAAAATATGCAGCACCCACTTGGATTGATCTAGAACATCTCTGTTCAAACCAAAACCAAACGGCAACCTACTGTTAAGGTCAGGGAGACAATGGCGTTTCCAATCAGTTGCTTGGAAGGTGAGCCGCCGGAGTGAAAGCCAGTGGCCGTGGTCGATTGGGTTGTTTGTGTTGGAAAAGGTTAAAGTATCAAGGTTTTTTTGTTGCTTGTAATGATGCCACACCTTGATGGGAGACAGTATTATCTCTCTAATTGAAACAACGAGTTCTGTAGAGCAGAGAAGTCGATGGAAGGAGGTGGGCTGATGACAGGTTAGTCATACAAGACATTTCAGAGCTTTATTGAGGTCTGAATGATGCTGGATGCTTAATTACTGACTTTACTTAAATCATTATTGTGAAACACAAAGTCTTCAATCATTATTGACCCAAAGGTCTCCTGTTCACCTGTGACTAGAGGAAAGTGATTGCAAAACACTACATAAGGTGGAGGTTTAATGAAAACTTTCTATTTAAGTGGGGAGTTGTTCTCTTCTTCTTTTTTTAGGGCTGTGAAAAAGTATTAAAGATTTCAGTTTTTATTTTTATTTTTTGTGTCACATGGATGTTTCAGACAATCAAACAGGTTTCATCATTAGACAATGAGAACCTGAGTAAACACGAAACACAATTTTCAACAATGATTTCAAGTTTTAAGGAAAAGAGGTTATTTAAACCAGCATGGCCCTACGTGAAAAAGAATCGACGACCTACCTAAAGCTAACAAAGCTAAAGCTAACAACTCTTCACAGGAACTAAGCATTCTTGCCCACTGTTTATGGCAGAATTGTCAGCTGCTTAAAATGTGTTTGAACACTAACAGAAGGTTAAAGGTCAGGCAATGATACCTCAATCAGATTTAAGCCCAAATTTTGTAAAAGGCCTGTCCAAAATCTTCAAATTAACTTTTCTTCACACACCTTCTAAAAAGGCATGTGTCACGTGACATTTGAGGGGAAATGTGAAACCTTTGTGTTCCTCCTGGTCAGAGGGCTTCCATGGAGGTCATTTTTGTCTGGTTCCCTTCTTGTTGAATCAAGACATCTGGTCTTAACTCAATCAAGTGACGCCTGCAGTGCTTCAGATGTCCTTTTTTCTTCTGTTTCCAACGGATGAGTTATCAATGCCCTCATGGGGCAATTTTGATAGGCTAGCCTCTGCTAGAAAAGTAGGCCACTTATCTAATTAATCACAACATATTTTTCTCCCTTAGCCACAATTTGCAAATTACAGACTGAATGCAACCTGTAACTCGTGAAAAACATTTGAGTACGTTGGGGAACCTTTCGGGAACCCTCTCCGAGGAGCAGCCGAGTGTTGCCACGGAGATGGATACCTGGGTGTCCCTCCACCATGATCAAGTCAATTGAAGTTTATTTCAATTGAAGTTCAGGTTCAATTTCACACACAATTGAACCTGATCCTGATTAGTGTTTTGCGACCAAACTTCTGATTCTGGGTTACTACTATCTGTCCATCTGTTGATGAGAGCATCCTGAAACAATGAACACCACTTTTACACATTAAATAATAATAATTGAAAGATGTAGGAATCCAACCTGTTCGTTGCGCTCTCATGGAAACATTCTCATCTTGGCTGATGCTTAAGTATGAAGCTATGTTTCCTATCTGCGGCCCGCTTTCACAGATCAGCAGCCAATAGGCGTTACAACAATTACGTCCTCGATAACCACAAAGGCCCTCGCCAAAACCTACTTTCACGGTGTCGAAGTTCAACGCTTCAACTGTTTTCTCATCTTGAGCTGCTGATAGCCTCGGCCCCCTGTGAAGGTGTGAAAGCCCAGCCACGGGAACCTGCGTGAGGTCTGATAGTGATGGATGAATCGGGTCCATAGTGAAGCGGAGATAAGCAGCCCAGAGGCACAAGCGGCCCCAGCTAGGCCTGTCTGTCGTTGATATCGCCGCCAGCTGCCTAGTGTACATAAACGCTCCTCTGGCGGGCCAGCGGCAGTGATTGCCTTGATGAAAGGGACGGTTATGCTTAGCTTCACAAAACCTTGACGCTGAAGCATCTGGTGTTAGCATTCGTGCGACTGTTCGATGCAGCTTTTTTGAGCATGAAGAAAGCATGAATTGAATCAGGAGTAGAAACCGAACCGTTGAGTATTTCGTCAAAAGGATTATGAAAATCCCTTTGGAACTTTAGCGCAAATCTGTTACTAGGCGTACAAAAAGTACATTGCAAAAGCAGAAGTTTTTTTCAAGATTTTGTCATTTTACAACCACAAAACTTTGACACTATGATGATGCCAGCATCATGTCTCACGATAACGATGGGAAGTGCCACACTCAGGTTGGCAAAACACTGAGAGAACCCTTTTGCACGTTTTGGCTGAGTCTCCTATAAAGTCGATGGCTTTATACTGAGATTAAAGGAGCAGTAATATGTTTTCCAGGCACATAGTACAAATATATTACCTTATTTACCTTGAGTTGTCATAACACTTCTTTCTCTCTCACTCTCTCTCCCCTTTTCTCCACATATGTAAATATAGAAATTTTATTTTGCAATTTAATGCCTTGAAATTGGGCCTCTGTCTCTTTAAAAACTCCTGCTCTTTCTGAGCCTTCAGGAAGCCATCACAACATGGCTCCTCTATTAACCTTTTAACAACGTTTTACTACCGTTTCAGTGATAAGTAGCTCCTACAATGAGCTGAGCAGATTCACAATTCCACCAGGTGTTTGCTAATTACTGCTGGCTAGTCTGAAGGAGCCGAGTGGGGGAGTCAAGGAAGAGGGCTGCTCTGTGAGGTGGAAGTTTGGAAGGTGACGCCAGGTCCAACCAAGCATTTTGCACATATGAATGGTTGCCACGGGAGATTAGAAATTTCTCAAACAAGCATGAATGAATCAAGGCAACAATCCAGGTATGTTTTTGATGAGGGAATAACCTTATAGCATCATATAAAACTCAAACAAGTTGATTTTACATGATACTGCCCCTTTAAATCAAACAGGTGGATTATTTGACTGCTACACTACATTTTATTTAGAGGTATCAAAGCACATTGANAACACAACTGAGATTATTTATTTAAAGTGTTTAATTTGTATTGATCTAAGACGCAAAATCCCCACAAAATACATCAACTTTTGTATCTAATGTGACAAGATGTGAAAAAGCTGATGGGGTTTGAATATTTTTCGTAAGCAAACCGTGTGCTTTGTAAATTATTTGCATCGTGGAGATGAGCTCAGCCCCTTCCAGTAGCAAGGAAAATGACTTTTTGCCATTTAATAACATGAGAGGATTAGAAGCATAAATCGCCCCCAATAGAAAAATGTGTAATTGCTGCGAGAAGCAGCCACACCGCCTCGTTAGAGCTATGGGAAACAATAAGCATTTATCGATTTCTAGGAATAAAACGGCACAATTTATCTCTTTCATGCACAAAAAGGGAAGTCACAATGTTTAGTTTTTTATTATTCTCTCTTTTTAAACATGAAATGACGCATTTCAACATGCTCTTTTACAAAAACAAAACAAAAACGATGGGAAACTTTGAGCTTTCACTTCTAAGGAAGAATATAGATTAAAAAAAAACTTGTTTCATCTGCCCCAAGAGATTTCCCTGCAATGAATTATGTTTTCAATAATGACACATCATCACCTACAAATACTTAAATCAGAAATGAATTGTTCCTATAGTAGATGAAGAAACTGAAAAAAAGAAAAAACTAAATCCTCCCTCTGACATTAATGACTTTATGAAAATAAAGAGCAAAGTGAACCAGAGTAAGCTTTCTCTGTTTTTTGTTGTTTTTTTTCTCGGTGTTGATGGTTATAAAACGGTCGGCTGACGGCTCGTGAGCTTCCTGACGACTATTCCTGCAACTCTTAGCAGACAGCCGCATCCGAAAGCCCCGTGTTCCCCTCTCCTTTCTCATCCGGCTGAAGTGCATTACAGCCCCGCCGCACAATCAAATCCACTGATGTGAAACTCAGCGAGCGATCCATAGTGTGGTTTATGGACCGCCAGGGCTCTCATCTGTCAAGATAAAGCCGATTGTTATTAACAACGGGACAGAAAATGAATTTTTTTTTTTCTTCTTTCAAGGAAAGGAGGGCCACATTTCCATCCAAAGAAGCCAATTTCACAGAAAAGAAGAATTACTCCTCGGTCTGGGAAAACTGCAGCGTCAACCAGTCGGCACTTTGAGGTAACTTTTATTTCAGGGTGTAAGCGTTCAGCAAGACGTACTGCAGCGCATCATGTCTGTGTATATGGAGCCTGTTACATAACCTGCCTTTTAATTCCACCCTTCCACTGGCACATATGAAACATTTGAAACTGGGCATTTGGACTCTGTGTAATAAAATCATTTTTTTTCTCCTCGCTGTCTGATAGATTGAACTTTTCCTGTAAGTCAGTTAGGATCACCAACTCTTGTCATATCATTTGACATTTTTATTCTACACTAAAGTCTCGTTTTCGGTTTTTACAATAAAACGGCCCATATGACCACTCACGGTCTGGATGGTACAGTAACTGGCTTCAGTTCACACAGAAATAGCTGCGTTTCCATCGACCAGGTAATTGCGCAATTTGACATTTTGAAAATACATTTGCTTAATGGAAAACAAGCACATTTCTAAAACAAAAAAAAAAAAAGAAAGAATTGTTTTTCAGTAAAAAGTTTTGGTGCTATGATGAGGTGGTGTTTCTTTCTTTGTTTTTTTTAGCCGTATCAAAATTGGTGTATTTTGCAAAACTGCCATGGATACACTTTTCGTCACATGAGTCACGTGATCAATAGCCGGATGTTACCCACTGGTGCAAAACGCGAAGAAGACGACAGGAAGTGGTTGGAGGATTGTGGCGCAGCACCTGAACAAACTTATTCTCATGTGATTTTAATTCTTATTTAATGGAAACATTGTAACTGCGAAATTGTATATATATATATATATATATATATATATATAATTATAGTGGAATATTGACAAAGTTTTGCAAACATTTGTAATGGAAACACAACTGCAGTCCATGCTTCATGTTTGTTGTCACCATGAATTTGAATGTAATGGAAAATCTTTTGTTTGCATCACACGAGTCACGTGATCAACCACCAGATGCCGCCACTGCTGCAAACCACGAAGAAGATGACGACAGGAAGTAGTTGGAGGATCGTGGGGCAGCAAGTTTTTTAATGACTTATTGTGGGAACAAACTTATTCAAGTGTGATTTTAATTGTGTTACTTATTAAATTGTAATGGAAACACAGCTCCAGTGGGTGCGTCCTGTTTGTTGCGGCACTAGCATGAAGCTACGTTGATCAATTGGGTTAAACTCTGCCTTCCCAGTGAGAGTCCAACCATAAAATAAGTCCCTCCTGTCTTGTCAAGGTTCGCTCTGTCTGGTTGATGTCTGGTTCGGTTGTAGCCATGTTGGGTATGTCTCTATTGGCAGTGTGTTCCTCACTACGTGGGCGTGAATGTGGACAAGAATGTGGGTGGAGAGGCTGTTGATGTTGACCAAAATGTGTGCTTTGACTTCTGACCTTGTGTAGATTAGAGGAAATACACAATAAACCAATAATAATTTACCAATAACTGGAAGTTTATGTTTTATATCCACCCTAAAAAAAAAAAATAAAAAAAAATTCAAGGGCCCAAACTTAATAGGAGTATGGAAAGCTTGACTTTCTGATGGAAATGTGTGTTTCTGAGGAAAATAGTCCCTGTGTTTAAGAGTGTCTGCTGTGGGAGTGTTTTCACATCGTTCTGTGAAAATATTTACTGCTGTTTGCTGTTCGCGTGCCGGGAAACTCGGGATAGACCTGGGGATTAAACGCGAGGGTTCTGACCTCAATCACGAAAATAATTACTCTTGCCCCTTCCTATTGGCTCGCTGCTTGATTAGCATGCAAAGCCCCCACAGAAAGCGCCATTAGTCTGAAAACAGAGGTGATTACAACTATAACTCTCATCAAGCTCATCCACAGCTTTTTTTTCCCCCAGCACCTGTGAAATCTCTTTTCAGTTAGTTAAATCAAATTCTGACTCTCCTTCCTCTGCTCAGTAGCTTTCTGATCCTTTACCGTATATCTGCCACCAAAAGAGAAAAAAAAAAAAGAAGAAGAACGCTTTCAAAGCGAGTGAGATATGATGATAGAATAAAGGGCATCTGCTTTGAGATAAAATGCAAGTGAAGTGTGACTGATTCCATCATCCTCAAGTAATGAAGAGTATTCCTAACCGGCGGTGCTGATAAAAGCCGCGGGTCCCATCAGCGCACTCATCATCAAAGCTTCCTCCCTCTGCTCAGTGAATCACGACGTTTCCTCTTAGGCTCGCGCACGACGCTACGTATCTGTCATCGGCCTTGTTGTTGTTGTTCCTTCACCAAATAACAGTCAGTACCCCAAACAGCAGCTACGTAATGGGTGTGTGTGTGTGTGTGTTTTGTGACCAAAAAAACTCCAAACAGAACTGAGTCAGAGAGAGTTTTATCCTCCTCGCTGTGTTAGCGAGATATACTCTAATCTCAGGTGTTTTTTTTTTTTTTTGTATGTCGAAGAAATGGCATCACGCCATGAAAAAGTATCCACAGCCCTTGGATTTTCTTCATGTGTTTTATCATGTTCCAGTCATGAACTTCAATGTGTTTAATTGGTGTTTTATGGGATATAATCAACAAATAGGAAGATTTGTGGAAATCCTCTCAATGGTAGGAAAAGCACAAGCTCTAATAATGTGACTTAAAGAAGAAGTACGTATAGTGTTCAACCAGGCACTAGTAATCAACTATGTTGCCTTCAGTTGTTAAAGTATCAGAGATGACTTAAAAGATATGTGACTTTGTAATTTAATGCTTTGAAATTGGGCCTCCGTACCTTTAAGAAATGTTTGCTCTTTCTGAAACTCCCGCCTTCAGGAAGTCGTCACAACAGCACTTTCACAACGTTTCAAAGAAACATTTCACAGAGAAGAGGTTCTAAAACGGGATAGAAAATCGAAGTCATCCTTCATGACTTCTGCTTCTGTTCACTGATTGGCCCATTTGAAATTCTATCGGACAAATTCACCTTAATGGGAGAAATTCCAGACAGAGAAGTGAAGGGAGATGAGAACTGAGGGGCACTGCATAGAAAGGCAATGGCCAAGATAGTTAAAAGTAAAAAATAAAATAAAATGTGCAAGTTTGTTTGCTTGGGCCCTCAAAAAATGTCAGATAGACAGAGTATCTGGTGTTTTTACAGGGAAATCAATCATGGAAACTTTCACGTATAAAGTGGGAATAAAAAGTAAGAAATTTACAGCATTTTCTTAAAGTACAAAGAACAAGGAGAGAAGTGCTGAATAATAAACTTAAAAACAAATGTATTGTAAAACATCAGGAGTACCTTGTTGAAGTGGGTTTACTACAGTTAGGCAACATGGTACGGATGATTTTCAACTCCAGAAGAAAGTTCAACAAAAAAAAAGTTGAATATTACCAAATGATTCATTTGCAGCTAATTTCAAAATTAAAGCAAGTGTTCTATTTTAATTAAAGCTAGACCTACATAGGAAATACTCCATAACTTACCATTCAGAGCTGTGATGTGGGACTTTGTCTCTGGCTGCCCTGACTGGCTGAGGTCTTTGGACGTCACAAATGAAAACCAATATCCTTCATCAATCAGGTCCCAACACTCTCGCTGAACAGCTGAGGGGCCCGCTCTGCAGGATGGAGTCTCGTCTGGACCAATTTTTATTTCAGTTCCTGCCATAAATTCTCAGCTGCGTTAAGCTCTGGACTCGTTGCCGGTCTTCTTATGAAGTTGATGGAAACGTTTCAGCGCCTTGTTGGTGGCAAAGTCAAAGTGTTGAGAAACAACTTCATCCCCAATGTTTTCTTCAGGCTCTCGTCTTTGTTTCGTTTCATTGAAACTATCTTTCTTTTTTTGGGGGGGGTAACAAATTACATTTCCTTCTGCCGATTTCTTACACTTTGACCCCGATCTGTCCATTTGCGTTCCTGTTCTTGTGTTGCATGTTCTGCTTTGTGCTTCCCAGACTTTGTTTCTCATGATCTACCAACAAGTTTCCACGTTCCACTTTGTTTGTACATTCTCCAAACTTTTGGCCACAGCTGAGTCGACTGGAAACAACAAATATCTCTGGCACACTTGAAGGTTGATTTACCGTTTAATAATTTCTTCCATTGTTCTATTGCTCTCATGTTAGGGCATTTTTCCCCCCCTCCTGCCAACCAGCCATGCAGGTGCAGCAGCTCGTTAGGGTTTGCAGGCACCCTCTTCAGCAAGCAAAACAGAAAATGATCCATAATCAAAAGTTTTCTGGTCGGCTAGACTTTCGTTTTGCAGTGTAAAATGACAAAACTTCAAACATCTGTCTCCCAATGCAGCAAAGTTATAAATCACAGTTCTGTTGGATTTTAAAGGCCAGCGACTACCCAGTTGATTCAGGCAACAACATTCTTCTCAAAAAAAATGTTCAGTTGGCTTAAGGTTGAATTATGTATTGCAATCTCAGCAGAGAGCTACGCTGATGGTCTGAGCAACACCAAAGGCTGTGAAACATTTTGATTTCAGAATATAGATCTTCTATTGAGGCTTCACTGTGTGCCATACATCAAACTGGCACACACAAAAAAAATAAAATATTTTTAAAATGTAAAAAAAAAATAAAAAAAAAATTATCATTTATTTCTGAAATTAAACTCGAGCATAATGAGATCTATTGATGTATCGGAACCGCAGCTGTTCTCCGGAAACGGTTGCGTTTGTTTGAGGACGCGCCGGAAGTCGACATTTAAAGGTAAACGGGTCTTTGTGCTTGAAACCTGCGTTTCATTTAACCGTATTCATTCTATTTATCACCACGTCATAACTACGTCATGTGTTTGAATATGTTTTTGTAATGTACTAATAGATATATCTGAGACTACAAAGTCTTTTACTGTGTTGCATCTTCATGTGTTTACAGACAGAAGCAGCCTGTGACCAATAGGATCACTGTGTATATGTGGCCCGCAGAATTCGAATGATAGCCAATCAGAACTCACGAGCTGAGTTAAGCAGCCAATCACAGTAGACGTTGAAGCAAGGCGGGACGTTCCGAACGAGAAGAAGGAAGTTTTTCTTGTTTGTTTCTTCAGTTTGGTTTTCCCAGCTTCATTTCGGTTGAACTTTGAGGATTAAACCCAAACTAATGCGGGTTCATGTTGCTTGGGACGCCCTGTAACTTTTATCGGTACGTTTTTGGAGTTTCTAAGACCAACTGCGGCCGAGTGGGTAAGTCGGAAATGATAAAAAAAAAAACAGGTAGAAACGTTTCCCGTTTTGACAGCGCTGTGTTAAACACGTCAGGAAGTTGAACTTCAGTGTTTAAATCAGTGTTTGTACTTTCAATTTCTTTCCTACTAGCTTTAAAAAAGTTTAAAGAGATTTGTTTTAGTTTTCAGCTCAGCGTAATGTCATAGTTTGAGGTTATTTTAGATGTTTATGTCGTTTCAGGTGTTTTCACAGCTAAATAAAGTTTAAAAAAAAAAAACGGTGGTTAAGTCGTTTCTTGTCAACCTAACATGAGTTGTTCTGTTTCTTCTTGATGTCAGGCTGCTTGCTGAAGCATGGAGGAGCTGTACACCTTGGACAGGGAGGTGGGTAGGGGCAGCTATGGTGTTGTGTTTGAGGGCCACATGGCCAAGACGGGACACAGGGTGGCTGTTAAACGACTGCCCTGCAGCAACCCAGAATGCATTGAGCTCTACCTGCAGGAGCTGTGGGCCATGAGAGCCACCGCCAAGAACCACGTCAACGTTATCGCTCTGCACAGCTGCCTCCTTCAGACCGGATCCAGGAGCCTGAAGCCCCTCAAACCTGGAAAACTCCCCCTGCGACTGGTGGAGACCGTGCTCAAGGGGAGCGTGGTGAACCCGCAGAAAGTTCGGAGAAGCAAGAGCTTGTCGAACACCCCGAGGAGGACGAACTCTGCTTCCAGACTTCAGGACAAGACCAACACGGTGCTAGGTAGAACCAAATCTGAGGAGGGGAAGAGATCAACTGGTTCTGACTCCTTGACCCCGCAGCGACCTCCAAGCCGAGCCATGAAGAGGTCAGCCCAGTGGGAGTTGGAGGAGGAGGAGGAGGAAGAGGAGCAGGAGCAGGCTGGATCTCTGCGCTGCCTGGCCCTGTGGCTGGTCATGGAGTACTGTGATGGAGGAGACCTGAACCAGTACCTGCTCTCTAGACCCCCGGACGCCGACCGCAACCACAGCGTGGTGCTGCAGCTCTGCAGCGCCGTGGCCTTCCTGCACGCCTTGGGCATCACTCACCGAGACCTGAAGCCGGACAACGTCCTGGTCTGCGTGACGCCCAAAGGCCCCGTTATCAAGGTAAGGTCATCAATTTGGGTTCCATTGTGATCATAAAGTTCCAGAAATTACTGCGATACACGATAATATGTTTGTTTTTTAATTCAAAAGTACTTTATTGATCCCAAGGGAAAAATTAATTGTTGTTGCAACTCAAATTATTCAGTATTCTTCAAAGAGTTTTAGATGGTGATGGCTGTGGGCAGGAAGCATCTCCTGTAGAGGTCTGTGTTACAGCAACTTTGAAGAAGCCTCTGACTGAATGAGTTTGAGACAATTTTCTAGTAATAGTGATAATGGTACAACAATACCAGTTTGAACTCCCAGAGATCATTAAACTTTAATTTTGTAAGAAACACTTAACACTGTAACTGGAAGATATTTTAAATATCCAAGATAAGTAAATAAAACGACCAAAAACTCTAAATAAAACCAGGTTTTCCGCCCATCCTTATAAAGTCTTAATTTAAGTTATATAAAATTAAGGCCTAGACTGAATTAAAAAGCATGAAGGTGGGCTTTAAATACATGTGAATCACTGACCAAAATAATAATAAATAAAACCAAAGTGTTCAGACGTCCTTAAAGTTTTGAATTCATCCATCTAAAATTAAAGCTTTAAAATATCTTAAATTAATGAAAAAAATAGTTTGGCCTTAAATACATTAATCACAGGTCTTAAATTTAATCCAGGCAGGACTGTTTAGCTCTTAAACTAGCTGTTTACTGTATTTTAACTGCTAGCTTTAAGTCTTAAAACTAGCTTTTTTGCTAGCAAAAATGTCAGTTAGCAAAAACAATAAAAGGTAGCTTTTTAGTGTCAGTCACAGGTCGAGTGCAAATTTATTTTTGTAAACAAATTTGCTCTTCAGACAATGCTAATAATCCTCATTCTAAATGTAAATTTTGGAGCTCATTTTATTCTATCATGCAATTAATTCAGTTATTATATATACAGACTTAGTCATTACAATGTCTTCTCAAAATCTAGTAGGTTTTAGGAAATGCAACAGTGTTCGAATTTGATGTTTAACTCGGGTTATTTTAATGTGACGGAGTGTCTTTGAACATCAATGTTGCTACAAATTCTCAGCTTTGAGTCGGGACTTTGACTGGTCCGTGTTAGTATGTTGATATGTTTTGATGTGATCCGTTCCCTTGCAGCCCACAGATTACCGTGGGGATTGTTCAGATTGATGTGACGGATTAGTTTTCCACCACATAACTGGAAAACGGGGGAACGCTCGGGGGGCTTTCAGCAGTTCCCCCACAGTTCTCCGAGCTGCTTCTCAGATTAAAGCATTAAAATGTGAAAAGGTTCTATAGGTAAAGATACACAATTGGACCAATTGCTTGAAATGAATAAGATGTACTGAAAAAAATACTGAGCCTAACGCTCAGAAAGATTATTAAAAAAAACAAAAAAAACCTCCTTAAATAATCAGCTACAAAAACACTTTCTTGAGCAAACCATCGTCTCACACATCTGTCTTGGAAAGGCCACTCTGTGTGTTCTTGTGTCGGGTTTATCACGCTGGGTAAGAGCCGCAATTAACAGTTTGTCTTGATTATGATTATCCTGCCACTCCTCGACTAATCGCTCTATGTGTAAACCATCAGGGCCAGTGAAAAATGTCCTTCAGTGTTTCCCCGAGGTGAGGGTCCATCATCAGTCATCAAAGCCAGAGATATTCAATAAAACCTATTAAGAGTAATGAAGCATTTGAGTTGAAACGTCGGCACGTTTGCCGTTCAGTAAGAAAAACGGACGAGCAAACTCTTTGAGAATCGATGCATCGATTCTCCAGGAGGAATGATGATGTAGAAAAAAAAAGAAAGTTGAAGTAATATTTGTAAAACTGTTATCCACATTTAACCACACCACTTTGCAAAAGTGAAAAAAGTTCGCTTACTTTTTTTAAAATTTATCACATTACAAACACAAATTTTAACTTTTGTGGCAGAACTTTTTTTTTTCTACATTCAAGTCAGCGTGGTAGAAAACTAACACTGCATTTCACCCTGAACTCACCATCCAAACTGTAACACATGGTGGTGGCAGCAGCATGCTGAGGGGATGCTTTTCTTTAGCAGAGACCAAAGTTGGTCATGGAGGCAGAATCCAATTTCAGACGCATCATTTTCTATCACATAATATGACCTGTAGTTGCAGTTAGTGATTTTTAATGTTACAAAATTAAGAAAGTTTAGGAAATATGTACACTTTTTGTAAGGATATTATAGAGTGTTCACATGTTTTCAGTCCTTCATAAATACTTAATTTTATCATGTAGACTTGTCTCATTTTCTCTCCAGTCCTTTGCATTTCTACACTGCCTGCTCTAAAATAAGTATACAAATAAAAGCCAGACTCTTTAAGAGCAAACTATAAGAGATCAATTCAATCTTAAAGTGTGTTTTCTGTGTTAATCAGAGAAAAACTAAACCAAATAACTGATGCAAGATATGAGAAATCCATCACCCTGGAGTTTATAATCACGACTTTAACAGCTGAATAATTAGTAGATTTAGACGGAAGAGCAAACAAATTGTAGAATGAGTTTGTTATGAGGGGAGAATCAAGCCCTACAGAAAGCTTGATGTTAGACATTTAAAAAGTCTTGACTCGGTGAAGCAGAAAGAAATGGAGTCTTGAATGAAGACTTTTGCGCGTTTCTTTGGCTCAGTGATTTGCTGAACTGAATTGATTGAACCCAGAGAACTGGGGGGTGGGGGGGGACGCGGGGTTAGTCTGAAATATTGATCAGTGATTACCAGCAGGCTTGCTGTTACTTGTCGTTTAAGTTTTGATTGTTGGTATTGATTGTTCCCCCTCTCTCCCCCGGGCGTCACTCCATGTACCGCTGTCCTCCAGTCACACACAAATCCCAGCTTTAAAGGGGCAGTACCATGTAAAATTGACTTTTTTGAGCTTTACATCATGTTATAATGTTGTTCCTTCATTAAAAACATACCTGGAAATTTGCTTTGATTCTTTTCATGCATGTTAAAGGAATCCTTTAATCTCCCATGGCAACCATTAAGCTGTGCAAAACATTTGGGTGAACTTAGTTCCGCCTTTCAGGTGTAGCTTCTCCTCATAGCTGCAGTTCCCTCACTCAGCTCCTTCAGACTAGCCAGCAGCAGTTAGCAAACACCTGGTGGAATTGAGCATCTGCTGAGCTCATTATGCAAGATACTTCTCAGTGCAAAGCTGGTAAAAAAACCAACAAAAAAAACGTTGTTAAAGGGTTAATACAGCAGCCATATTGTGATGACTTCCTGAAGGTGGAGCTACAGAAAGAGCAGGAGCTTCTTAAAGAGACAGAGATCCAATTTCTAGGCTCTAAATCAGGAAGTGTAGCTTTTTTTATAACAACTGAAGTTGACATAGTTAATTGATAGTGCCATTTTTTATAACACGTTGCCTGGAAAATACATGATGGTGCCCCTTTAAACTTTGCTGTATCTGGTCTCTCTGTTGAAACCAATGTGGTAGAAAACAAGGCATCAGTTCAAACATGACTCCTCTCATATTGCACTTCCTGCAGAACTCAACTCAAATTTCAACACGTTTTTTTCTCCTCCCTTTCCTTTCTTTTTTCCTCATCTGTCTGCATCAAATCTCATCAAGGTGGCAGATTTCGGCCTGAGCAAGATGAGCGGCGCCGTGGCAAACGGCGAGCGGTGCCGGCAGCACTTCTCGTCCACGTGCGGCTCCGACTTCTACATGGCCCCCGAGGTGTGGGGCGGGCTGAGCTACACGGCCCAGGCGGACATCTTCTCCCTGGGTGTGATGTTCTGGGCCGTCCTGGAGAGGATCACCTTCGTGGAGGAGGGGACGACGCAGGAGCAGCTGGGTGAGTGTCTGGGGTTGGTGACGCATTACCACGAATCAGGTTTGATTAAACAAACTGCCGCATATTAAAAATGTCAGATGCTATACATCATGCATTCATCATCCGTGGAAAGGTGCAGTCCCATCTAAATGGCAAAGAGATGAATGATGATTTCTACTATCTACTTGTTGATATGGATTATAGCAGCCGGAGTTCATAACCCAAGCCGACATCTCCTGCTCCAGCCGTCCGCCCTATAGACTGCATGTAAGGGGCAGTGCTGTGTTTTCCAGACACATAGAGCCATTTCATAATGCAGTTTTAATTTCAGTTGTAAAAATATACATATATTAAATATGACTTTTGAAATTTTACTTTGTAATTTAACGCCTTGAAATTGGGCTTCTGTTTCTTTAAGAAACTCTGCTTTCAGGAGATCATCACTACATCGCTCCTTTATTAATGTAGATGAGCTAAAGCTTTTTCATTTTTAGTTCAGTTGTTCCCATGTAGAGAATTCTGTTTATAGAGGCATGAAAAGTCTTAGAATCAGGGCTTGGCGATTATTTTATTTTTAACCTTCCCGCGGTCTTTAAAAGACGGTTCATTTGACTCTGCAAGCTTGAACACTGTACTTAGTTTGGCGGGGTCACACTGAACCCATGTGTCCTTTCGCAAGATTTTTGTTATGTGTGTGTTTGTGTGTTGTTTCGGAACCAACAGGACACCCCATATCCACTGACCGTGACATCTGCTGCACGCTCCTCCTGAGCGCCACACTAAGGCCGCAGAACAAGCGGCTACAAAGTACAGTGGCGAAACATGAAACTACTGCTGTGCAAGTTACTCACCAAATTGTTGCTAGGTTACCAATGAGTGAGTTAAAGTGATGCACCTAGATCTCGCTGTAAAGAGATTTCATCTTAAGTGACTTCCGCGTCATTTTTACAGTATTTTATAATTTTATTTTTTTTTTGTGAGAAAATTTCTTTGAAATATCAGTTTTGTCTAAAATTCAGTTGATAATTCAGCAAAAGGAAAATGCCCTCATTGGGTCCTTCAGCACCATAATGACTCTAAAGAGTCAGCTGACCACACTATCCACTTTCATTAGAATCAGCTGAATGACGGATTTAAAACCAAAAGAACGCCTGCAGGGGGCGCTGCAGAGCGGCCTCTCACTGACGTAGAAAAAGTCAAAGTGATGTCCCTCTGACAAAAGCGGTTCCACAAAGTACAGCTGGCTGTGGTGCTAATAGTGAAATAATCATTTCTTTACATGGCACTTCTCCACACCTGAATGAATGATCTCATACTAAAGGCTGATTTAGTGCAGAAGCTTTTTACACACCTTATGCCAACAACTTTGACCATGTTTGTGTTTTTCCAGGTAGTTGCCTTTAAGTCACTGGGTTTAGAAACCCCCCCCCAAAAAACCCGTATCATTTATTTTCCTAGTCTGCAGTTTGTGTGTGTGAACATTCAGGTTGCCGCTAAATGTGGGAGGACGGACCAACAATGGCCAGATCTGCGTCGGCTTAGTTTTAAAAACATGACGACAGCGCTAGGCTACAAGCTGCTTTCAATTATGTTCTGAGAAACTGGAGTGCAAGTCTTTTTATTTGTACACTCCTGGTTTATGTATTTCTTGTCAAAATGCTTAAAAGTTCCTGCTCTTTAAAACGATGTACCACTTTTATGGTATTACTATCATAAAACTGTCATGAAGTCACATTAGCTGTCAGTTATTTGGATGTTGTATCTTCACAAACAAAACTTTTCATGGCTTTTTCTCAGCCGCTGCATTCTGCTCCCCAAATCTCAGACAGGTTCATCAGGAGTGAAATCTCCTCCGTATATCTTCTGCGTGCCGCTGAGATTTCAAACCGCCTCCCTCGGTCCCGTCGTGCTGTCAGAACCCGGCGCAGCCGCGACGCGTCTTAACGCCCCAGCGCGCCTCCGCTGGGCGCTGCCTCTGCTGTCACGTTGTAATGAAATGGCCGTAATACAAATGTCTCATTTTATTTTCTAAAAACGGCTCCAGTCGGAGCCGGTGCCAGGGGGTGGAATGTGGAACCATTATGCCGGAGTTTAGTGCCTGCGGACCTCCTTGAGTCACTGAGTGAATAGGGGTTGCTGTCGCAGGAAGAAACGGATCTCAATAGACGCTTTCAAACGGCTAAGTGGATTTAACCCCTGTAGCCATGCCGTCAGTGAGGCGATACAGAGAAGCAGCATGACAGAGATGTGACTGCTTTTTTTTTTTTTTTTTTTTTTTTTTTTTTGATGGTGGGTGACAATATTGGATCTGGATAAGAAATTTTAAATTG
>CAEFZX010013604.1:0-31563 GCA_903066825.1 Alfaro cultratus | reverse complement strand
ACAGTAAGAGTGTAATCGGTAAACCTTTTATGGATGCAAATTCCACAAAAAACCAAACCTGTTTAGGTTTTCATTTGAAACATTCTTAGTTATAGTTTAATTGATGGTACTTGACTAAATATCGTGTTTTATTTTTGTTTTTTTAATTGTTGTTTTTATTGTTGTTTTTATTGTTGTTTTTACTGTTGATTCTATGTTGCATTATGTTTCTGTTTTTGATGTGATGTAAAGCACTTTGAAATGCCTGCTGCTGAAATGTGCTATACAAATAAAACTTGATTGATTGATTGATTGATTGATTGATTGATTGATTTGGCCTTATTTGGCCACTTAAGTGGCTCTTATACAGAATTGTTATAATGTATAAGAGCAGATTTGATACCTTTCCATGTGGAACAAACTCCTCCATCATCTTCTTCAAAGGGTTCTCGTAGTCGACGATCATCTGACCCAGCCTGGGGTATTCTCTGTCACTGAAACACAAACAGCCTCAGTTACCACGGAGATAATAACCTCGATTTGGGTTTATTAGAACTGGGCGCATGGAACCAGTTCTCCAATGCGCTGCGTTGTTATTCCCTGCACGAGTCACCTGGCTCCGTGGGTCATCTCGTGGGCGTAGTTGTACAGTCCTATGATGGCCTTTCTCTCCTCTATGCGGGAGAGGATTATCATCAGAGTAGTGTATGTCACCACCAGGTCCAGGTAGTTCTTGGTCAGGTCAAAGTTCACAGTCTGAGAAACAAAAACACAAAGAGTTGGAAACAATTCACTATTAATAAAACAGATGTGACGAATAGCTTTGAAAATATAGAAAGACGTCTTTTTAGGACGGTAATCGAAACAACTGCTTACAATGTCAAAGAAGACCTGGCAGGCATCAATTGTGTTCAGCAGCTCACACACATGGTCCTGTTGATATGCAGAAAAAATACTGGTTACATTTTCTTTAATATTAGGTGATATAAACATAAGCAGCGGTGGAAGGTTATCTATGCGTTTTAACAGGTCTTTTGAGCAACAACCTTTATAATGTAGGAAAGCCTATTTAGTTCCCATTAGATGTTGCCAATAATCACTCTCTTACATTGCTCCTATGCAACACTGCCACATCCTAACCACCAATCCTACCACCGGAGTATCCCGAGAGAACCCACGCATGCAGAGGGAGAACATGCAGAAAGACCCGGAATTCGAACCCAGGCAACAGTGCTACCAACTGCGCCACTGTGCAATTTGCAATATTTTTGATTAATGGAAACGAAGCTACACTGATGGTAGGGTGAGGCAGCAAGTTTTTCTGGAAAAAATCTTATTTTTGGAAGCAGAGAGGTGTTGGAATAAAATTGAGAGACTGGTGAGAAATTGTGGTTGAAGAATGAAATGTCATTCCACAGAGCAATCTGGTGACCAGTACGAAAAGAAAATGCCACATTGATTCTTTTATGAACTACTTACAACACCCTATTTGTTAAAGAATAAATGTGCCTTGAGTCTTTAAAATTCAAGAATTTAATCCAATGAAGGACACTAAACCAGATTCAATAATAGAATAAGTCGTTTGGCAAAGAAATTTTGACATGATATTAGCTTACAAATGTGACGTATTTGATGATTCACCTATTTGCAGACTTTCCCACAGAACGTAACTCCATATTCATTGCTGAAAATTTATTTAGTCACGTTTATTTTCATAAACATCAGAAGGAAATACATAAGCGCAATGCTATTGGCTGGGGTTTGCAAAGCAATGAAACAAGGACTAGCATTCATTTTCCTTTGGACTGAATGGACATTACCCCAAAAAGTAAATATAACTAGACTTAAATATTAACCTCTGTGGTAGTGACAAGATGGTTTCCATAGTGTGTATTCATACATATTCAGGTATATTTGAAGCTTGAACTATTAAAATGGTTATAAGTGTTTTCAGATGAGTCTTAGAGTCTCAAGTGTCCGTGGATGGTTGCTTGTTTTTTCCTACCTTGAATTCCATGACGTCCACAAAGGTAAAATAGTAGAGAGCCAAGTTCTTGAGGATCTCAGACTTCTCCTTCTGCAGCTGAGCCAGCTGTTGCTGTGAAAAACACGAGAATGAACGTGAATTTGCAATATTGCCTAGATTTTTATGCCTACTTTGCTTGCTGGGAAAATCATCTTTCTGCACGAACAACAGTTTTTTGTAAGCATTACATTATGTTCAAGGCTCGGCATACATCATTTGTGATTCTCACAGAACAATAACCGTAAGTAAAAAAATACCATAACCTTCAAGGCATTTAAACAAGAGTTTTAGGAAACAATGTTAAATATAATCCTACAATATTTTTTTATGAGAGAGGGGCAATTGAGAAGCTCTAGTACCAGTAAACACATTTTGGCCATGATTTAGGTCATGCACTGATTTGGTCTCTAAAAGTCTTTCTTGCTCTTACCTCATTGTTATAGTGATAGCCGTCTGGTAGGCAACTTCAAGTACTACTAGCACCGAAAATAGCTAGCAAAAATCATTTATTCTTTTGAAACAATACTTAACTTTCAAATTTATTGACACAACTTACTTTTAAATACCATTTTAAACATGTTTATGCATGCGTGAATGCTTTGGGAAGCGTGCTGTTGTGCTTCCAGTCACAAAGGACTGAGCTACAGGGAACAAAGAAATTGCCGTAAGAACTACTAATCCCACAATGCACAGTTTTGGCAGGGAGGAGGAGTTTCCCTGCATAAATATGTGCCCAATACATTTATAACAAGTAACTGATGATGGCTGAAGGAATAAACCTTAACCCTGACTAAATTGTGATTCTGAAGAAGGAAACTTTTGAATTTCAGATTCCTAATCAGAGACGTTGTCCCTACTTACCAGGCTGGCATTTACAATTATTTGGCTATTATTGTCCTGGTGATCAGGTGGTGTCCTGACTTGTGTATTTTGATCTAAATGACTAGTTTTCTTAATAATTGTCTTCAGTATTTATTAATAGTTATTCTTACCCAGGCCAAACCTATTGTTGCACAAGCGTACTTCACTTATCGACAGGCTGCATGGATCTTAGAATATATTTATATACCTTTTCCTTCCTGGAAACTGAAGAAAAACTTAGATTTTATGTAAATTTAATAGAAAATAAATATCTTATGATTGGACTGATCAGATTATGTTTTTTGTGCTTTAACTAGATTGGAAAGCATTATTGACAATACTTAAACAACAATGTGTACCGCTCAGTACACATTGGTGTTTACCTTAATTCTAATTAAGTAATGAGCCAGTGGATCTGGCAAATAAAACCTGGCATCTCGTCGGGCTTGTTAAACACTTGGGGAAAACCCGAGATGTGTTTGTTTTGTAGAGTTCCTTGAGGTGACGTTTGTTGTCAGTTGCTGCAATATAAATAAAATGAATTAAATCTGAATCTTGTTCAGCTTCCAACTAAAAGTAGAATACCGAGGCATGAGCATGTATGTAATTATGGAGATGTTTAAAAAATGGGCTGGTCAAAGTCTTTTTTTTTTTTTTTTAAACAGGTTTCCTACACATTTACAGTCAAAATTATAAACTTTTCCAGATTTTATATTCATATTAAACTACAAAAATATGTAAAATTCACTTTGGGTTTATGGCAGACAATTATAGGGTAGGCATCCTTTAAATATGGAACCTGGAATATCAGAAAAATTACATTTTCATCAGTTTGGAAATAATTTCGGTTGCAAATTTTGTAAAATTCAAGGTGTAGAAACGTAAGATTACAATTAATTTTTCCTAAGGCAACATGGTTTAAAAGTTCTAAGTTGTAAATTATATTTGTGTCACACAATAACATAATGAAACTACAGACTATCATTCAGTGAGAATCTCATGTTATCCATTTGCAGTTGTTCATGCTGGAAGGATTTTGCCAAAAGTAAAAAAATAATCTCACCACAAGGTGAGGAGTGAGCAAGACGTTGTGAAACTTCAATTAAAAAAAATTCAATGTTGTAAATTAACACCACTCTAAGATCAGAAATTAAGCTTAAAGAGAGAGCACTAGCTGGAGAGGAGAAAAGTGCATGAAATAAAAAGATAAAGGGTGTGTGACACAGCACTGCTGCAACATGGAACTGAACCTAAAATACATGGTTTATGTATTTCAGGTTCATGTATTTTAGGTTTAGGTTGCTACTAGGGACTACGATCCCTAGTAGCAAATTTAAAACTATTATTGGTGTTTACTTTTTAAATCAAACCAATTTATCTTATTCATGCCCCTTAAACTTCTTCACATTGTATAACCACAAATCTTTGCCAGACAGACCAACACAAAGCAGTGCACAACTGGGAAGTGGAAGGACTACGATGTGACTTTTCAGAATCTCCTGAAAAGAAAAATTTGGGAAAGTTGTGAGATTTGTATTCAAATTGTCCAATTTTGTTGCTATATTCAGTGTCTTTTCTAACTTTTTTTTTAAAAATAAAACTGATATTGGCAGGCCAGGGTTTACAAAGTTTTGTGGTCTGCCCAAAACCTGCAATCAGTGCATCCCTAGTGGCAAGGCTAGAAAATTGCTATTCTCCGATGTTTTCCATCCAATCTGACTAAAAAATTCCCAAATATTTAAGTCTTCAGAAAGTGCAAAGCTACTAGAGATCTTTCCAAAAAAAGATGCAGCCAATATTGTAAAGAAAGGTGGTTATGTAATAAGAGATAGACACAATATTCACTATATTATAGATGAACAATTTCCAATTCAGATACCATTTTTAATTTAGAAACCAATTTTTCTATTCAACCCTAATTCTGACTGACAAGAAGAAACTGCAGTGCAAACATTTATTTATAATAATTCCATAAGGTTCCATACTGTATTAAATTCCATTAGTTTATATTTAACTCAAATAGGTTTGTGCATAAATTCTGTAACTTAAATCACCAGTATTAGGTGCCTGGCTTTTTTTAAATAAGAAAAAACATTATTATAGTATATATAATTTTACAAAAAAATTGAGCAGACTAAAATAAATTTTTGAGCATTTTGAATCGATTCAACATTCTCAGGACTAAAAATTGACCTTTTCCTGCATCTCTACACTATAAGTATTTTTTAAATGTTGGCAATCATGTACTGTTTTCCTTCCACTTCATGACTATAAACTACTTTGCTTTGGTCAAGTAATATATAAAATCAACTGCAGTTTGAAGTTGAAGACTGAAAAAATTTGGGAACGTTCGACACTTTTCTAAATCACAGTGATGTATGCATTTTAAAAATTTTTTAAAGTACTCTTTAGAATCCCTTATTGCAGGCAGCTGGTCACCCAAACAGAAACCAGCTGGTCACCATGTTACCAACCAGAAAAGGATAAGAAGCTGTCACACCAGGTAGTTCCCCAGCCACACAGTCACTCACACGGTGGATGAAGGAGAGAAAGGAAAAAAAAAAAAAGAAGATTGCTGCCAACAACAACAACAGCAGAGCAAAGCAAAAAAACCCACCTCAACTCTTCAAAAACACAGCTACAGATAATTTACATTACAAAACTTAGGTACATCAATTTAAAAAAATTCAAAGGTTACAGAAACTTGGTTCCAAAAAAACTTACCAAAAAGCACAAGTCCGGAATAAGCCAAGATTAGCATGCAGAACACAAACAAACACAGAAACAAAGAAAAAAAACAACAACAACAACGTAAGAGACAATCGCTGCACAGTTATACTGAATAAAGCAGTTAGCATCACACGCACAAACACAGAGTTTTTACAGATAAACAACACTGCCTGCTAAATGATGTTCACATTAACAGCAGGGGGCCAGAAGGCACAAATTAACACGTGAAGCTGACAGAGTTATTAGGATGAGTTAAAATCTGAGCTGAATTCACTCAATACATGAACACACACACGTACAATGTGGGAGAACTGTACTTATTCACACATATTAAACTCCCCAGGGGTTGGAAACAGTGAAATGCATCGATAATTTCATAATTTTCTGGGCAGACAACAAACATTGCTTCCAATGGTAATCAGTGAGGCAACAGATTGACTGAACTGTTATTATTCTTTGAGCGTGTGAATAGATTTGTCTTTGAGAGTAATTACTCAATCTGCAGAATACAAATGCAGGAGATCCAAAAACAAGTTTCAATTTCAGGGTAACGTTTGTCTAAATAAACCAACACCAAGGCCATTCAATAAATTAACAAAATATAAACAAAAAGAATAAAACACATCTGATGCCATCATACCATCATGACTTTGTTGGAGCCGTTTGCTTTTGAATGAAATGTTTGAAATCTCCTTTGTCCAAAAGGTTTCCATATATAGTTACTTTTGAGTCATTGCTGAGACTTTTTAAACCAGAGGTGAATAAATAATGGTTTTTAGTATGGGTGCACCAATTGTAGTTTTCTGGCTGATGACCGACCTTTAAAAAGCGACAAAAAATTGCTACGTTGGCAACAGTAGGGTGGCTGCAAATCACCAATCTCCCAAATTTAAGAAAATCTGGACCGATTTATGAGCCGGTCGATTTGTTGGTTAAGGTTGTAGTTACGCACTGGAACACACAAGCTACACAGATAAAGTCAGAAAACACTATGCATTCACATCCTCCAACACTTACGTTGTTATTGCGCGTTTCCACGGCAGGAAACTTCCTAACAATAAATTTAACAGCCGACTCCAGGTTCTTGTCGACAAGAAAGGAGGGCTTGGCCTTCGGGTCGCCACATGCCTGCAAAGAAGAAGAAGAAGAAGAAAAAAAAGAGGTTGTGAGGACAAACAAAAATATATCTACATACATGCAATATTTCCCACTGGAACAAAACGGCCTGTTTGCGCTTTGTTTCAGCTTTTCCGACATGCCTTTCCTTGTAGATCGGGCATGTTAGACCCAGTTATTCAACAGAAATGGTTTAGTGCTTGCAGTCAATCCTGGTTTATCCCACGCCAGAGTTTAAAGAAGAGTGTAGTGAAAGGATATGCTGGCATTTACTAGATTTAATCTTTATTTTTTTAACTAGACACTTCTGTGACCAGCGCATTTCCCATTTAGATTCACATGTCAGTAAAGATTCACAGCTTAATGTTTAAAAACTGGCTTTCATTTCTGGATAAACCAGGTTTAGCCTGAGCAAGTGCCTGAAGTCAGCAGTGGTTCTCAGCTATACGGCAGTTCATATTCAAGTAGTACTTTAATAATTGGGAAGAAATTTGTTTAAGAAAAAGCAGAAAAAATAAATAAATCCAAAAGAATTAGCCATACAAATGGTGAGAACCACTGAGGGAGCTCCAGAGGAGAGCGTTTCTGATTCAAAGTGTGTCTGAGTGGTTAATGCAACTATGTGACGGGTGGTGATTTACAGACAGAGTTGACATGAAATAGGTGAGAAGCAATGTACAGAGAAGAAAAAAGTAAGTAAAAAGAAAGTGTTTTTTTATTTTTAGTGCTCCATGTCATCTGTATCTAGAGCAGCAGAATTTTTTGCAGAGCGGAAGCGTATCATTCATTCCTGTAGAACTGGGTCTAGCAGTATTTGCTCGACCCAGGGGGAAGCAACAGAATTCATGCATCTATAGGTATCGTAGTATTGAATGATAACAATATGGCACATGCATACATCCGAGACAGAGGCCGCCATCTTTATGTTTCTTATTGGATTAAGCCTGAAAATATTTATTTAGAAAGAAAATTAAGCCAGTACACAAATTAAAGTAGAAAACTAAAACTCCACCTGTGCTGACAGCTAAAAATACCCTCAGCCCAGACACAAGACCACAATATGAGCCTGGACTTCAGTTAATATTGCATCAGGTCACAGTTACAACAAAAGTTATTAAAAACAAAAAAACAGTCTAACCACAGATCACACAATTTTCCACTAGCTCCCTCAGCAATTAGCAACACAGGTTTGCACAAACAAACTGAAAAGTGGCTGCTGAAAATAAAGCTTCTAATAATATTATAATAAATACTGCACAGGAACAGATCTGGACACAGGTAGGAGGACACTCATGGAAAATTAGCAAAAAAAAAAAAAAAAAGAATGACAACAGCCTTCGACTTTGAACCAACTAAAGAATGCATAGGATTTTACATTTGGATGTTGTCGTTGATCCATTTTAAAGCTAAAATGCTAGAAAGATTAAAAGAGTACCGTACAACACCTGAAACCAATTTTACATCACCTTTAAATGAAATTTAAAATGGTTAATAAGAATGTTTTAAATGCTGTTCATGTATCTCATGTAGCTAATTTATTGACAGACTGATGCATCCGAAGTGCACAAAGGAGCGTTAAAGGAGATCCTTCCTGCACTGCTCCCAACAAACTCAAAGTGTGTTTAGATTCTGGATGTAATAATAAGTATCCATCTTTCTGCTGTTATTTTCAGAGTTTTTGGTTTTTATATACTGTGAACAGCCTACTGTCAACACAGAAATACACAAACACATTCCCCCCCCCCAAAGAATTAAACATTGACCTGTTGGGAGTAAAATTTGGGAGTTTTAGCCACTGTTAGATGAGCTAAAGCTGTGAAAGCTTCAACAATGAATCTAAAATTTGAGTTTTATTGTGTGTCAACTGTGCAAGGCCTACTTCCTTTTAACAAGTTATCCACATCTGTGACATATTGGTACAAGAATAAGCATATAGATATTGACCGGAGACAATTCCAAAAGCAGGAGGCAGGCTAAAGCGCAGGGCATTCTGGGTAAATACAACTAAAACAAACGCGCGAGTCTAGCACTAAACAATCACTAAAATCTGACGCCATTAATTTTTGTTTTCATTTTGTGAAGAAGGAAGTTGTGCTGAGCATCTTCTTCAAAGGTTTTCATGTCATTTCCTTCAGTGGTTCTTGGGACAGCGCCACCACAGGCGAACGGGGGAACAGATTTTTCAACGGGTTTTGATGTTTGACACAGTGCAGTGTTAAAGCGAACTGTGCCAACTGAAAATGAAGAAAACGTTGCAATTCTGGTCCACAATCGAACCAAATATACCGGACTATGAGGTGTAAAAACAACCTAAATGCTGGCAAGTTTCATACATAGAGGGGGAGGGCAGATTTCTCCTCAATCACCAAAAACAGTTTCCCTTGTTCTAAATACTTTTAACTGCAGGATTATGAAACAATAGAAAGCTAGGCTTAAAGAGAGGGAACAAGCCAAGGCTGAGTGATAAGTAGTTCATGCCACTGTTTCAAAATACATCTCAATCAGTCAGGAGCCTGATAAGGAAGGGGGCCACATATTTTTCTGAGGAGCTTCTAAGGCTTTACTTTGGTTGTTACATTTACCTACCCTGTGACTGTATACAGTGTGTTGATGTCTCAGAAATGCACTAAAATAAAAACAACCCTCTTTCAAAACTTTGCTCATGCACTTTCAAACTCAATGATAATCTTCAGTGGTGTCTGGGCCAAATGAATGACCCACAGTGAATATTTTGACTTCCCTTGCAGCAACCACATGTGCAGCATTACCTGGAAGTAATTTATTTTAATGATATGCTGTGATGACACTATCTGTTGTGTGAAACGCTGTTAACGAAATAACATTTTGACAGTTACATTTTTGTAATACAGCCAAAACCTCAAAAGTAGCTGATAGACTGATAGCATGTAGCCACGCGAGACTTCCGACTGCTTCCATTCACTGCTAAACACAAATAGCAGATTACTCACTGACATAAAGCGAGTGCTGACACTTATGTCGAGTAGCAATGTTTATCAAATTTGGAGCAGAAACTATAAACTAAATTTTGTCAAAATGCAAGTTTTTTGAATTGTTCACCAGTGTGGCAGTGAACATGGAGACCAAGTGAGTCAATTTTTTAAATCTCAAGGTATGGTGAAAAGCCTCAATGGAATAGCCTATCTTTTTTTTTGGTTTGCTAATAATAGTGCATGTGAATTCAAACTATATCACATAACAGTTCCTCAATTGATTGGACATAATTACGTAACAACTTTTGTTTCAGGAGTATAGGAGTCATTTAGCATTTAAATGGTGTGGCTGCAGCCATTAGTGCTGGTGAAAGCTGGTGTGATAAGTTAGCTATCTGGGTTTGAGTTAGGAGTGGAGAAATGGATGCAAAGAGGGGTGCAGTAAATGAAGGGACATGGGATGAGAGGAAGATAGAAGAAAGCATTATTGGATAGGAAAAAGAAATAGGGGGCAGTTTCCTGGATACTAGAACGGATCTGATTCTGGCCTCTACTGTCATTTTAACACTCCAGGAACCAATTAACAGCTGAGGCTCTCAAGGGGTCCATACACCGACAGACACATGCCAGGGAACCCCAGAACGAACAGCAGAAAAGCCAGGAAAGACTTCATACATCTGAAAAGTAATTAAGTCTGCTAATTACTAGATGCGGTTTATGAGTCTGCCCCAAACCGTCTCCTCCCTGAGGTGAATTCATTTTTGTCTGTCGTTTCTCACAGGAAGGGACCTCTCATTTTCACTAAGTCAGATTAACCGCTGGGAAAGAAACGAACAATAACAGCTCTGAAGAATGGACGGTCTCTTCTCATTAGAAACTCAACCACTTGAGAGGAATTACTCAACTTGTTCCAAGCCAAACTTCTTTGAAATCAAATAATGTAAAAGTCAATGTTTTTATCTGCTTACTGTTTTGTACTCCTGTGCAAAAAAGTCTTATCTTTCCAACCAACTACTTTTTTTTTTTTTTTTAATCTTTAGAGTTATCTTGATGTGAAAAATAATAATCTCTCCACATCAATTTTGAACAATTTTCATGACTTTCTATTTCCAAACAAACATGGTCAATAAAGAGTCTGATTAATCCAAACTGAGTCATCCATGCTTTCATAGACTGAAACTGAGTTTGTTTGAAATTTCAAACAAAAAACATTTAAAACTGACATTTTTCTTTTCGGAAACCTAATGTTTATTTCAATCTCAATCCTATCACATTTGACATTTTCAATTCTTTGTGCTCATTGTTTGACTTTTTATTCATCTTCGTTTTTCATATATACTTATTTTAGTGTCAGGTGTTCATTTTCCATTTTGTGATACATAAAAAAAATATTTTTGTTTGAAAAATAAGAATTAAGAATAATTGACTCATTGAAAATTTTGTTACTGTAATTGGGAAGAAACGTTGGCATCAGTTTGCTTCCAGAGAGGGCGGTCTTTGGGATTTTTTCCAACTTTGATTTCACAAAGTACCAAATCATTTTGAAAGTAAAGGAGCTGAAAGATGTTTGTGTACCAAGGCTGAATATGATACTGACTTTTACAGTTTAGAGAAAGCAATGAATTTCTGTTTTGCTGTTGTCCCTCCAAAATAAAATTTTTATATGGTGCCAATTTTTCTTGCGTTTACATTTTGACTTCTTGTCCTAGTGAGAAAGCAAACGGCTGTAAATCTGTCTACACTATAACGGCATAGGCTGGTTACCAATATCAAGGTTTGCTGTAGTTTAAAAACAAAATAAATTATTTCAAAAGAATGCCATTACCCGCTTTTCTCACCTAATAAAATATGTATGGAACTTGAATATTATAACAAATATTCAATATGTAGTAGTATTCCAGTAGCAGAAAAAATTTATTGTTGTTTTATGTGACAAATTAAAGCAATTCAACAATATTTAAATACAATAAAAAAATGTCCTATTTATAATCAATGTTATTATTCTCCTAATTGCACTGACTGAACAAATTAAAGTTGTGTTGTTTTTACATGTTTGACCAAGATTGTGAAGCCTTTGGTGTATTTAAATGTGCTATATTGGTGCAAAGCTACGAAATAAATTTCTAATTCAGTAGATTTACGTCGGTGCCGATTTTCTTAATTTTGGGAGATCGGTGATTGGCCGATACGAACATGTGAAGCCAATCTTACCTACTTCAACAAAAGTCTAAAACTCAACCACTGTCCTCTTCTGCTCTCCTGTGAGAGAGGTTTGACTGACACACCGGCCCACCAGGTCATGTCTGCATATTTACAGTTTACAACAGTCATCCCACTATTGCCAACTCAAATTTTTTGCTATATTTGGCAACATTTCAGACAAAAAAAATTGGTATCGGCCAAAATCGGAATCGGCAGGTCAGGAATTTTAAAGATCGTAATTGGAGATTGGCCAAAAAACTGCAATTCTACATTTTAGTAGCTTTGTGTTAGATTTAACTCTATTAAGGGTGGCACAATCAGTGCCCCACAAACAAATGCAATATTGAACTGAATATTGCAACTGAAAAACATATTCATTGTGATGTATTTCTTTAGGACACCAGTCACACAAAAAAGTTTGATTTTTATCACTGAACTGGACACAATAACTGTTTTTAATCATATTTTCAAATCTATTGGTATCTACTGATGCTCTGAATAAATAGTGAGTAAATAGTAAAACTAAAAATCCTGACAATACAGACAGTTTCGGAATTGAAACATCAATTCAATAATATTTTATTAATCCCAAAGGAAAATTAAATGTGGTTGTAAGTCATTAATTTTTTAAAGAGTTATTGAAGACGGTGATGGCTGTTGGCAGGAAAGATGCAATTTATTGTGGCAACGATAAATCAAAATTCTTATCTTGTCAAGTAATAATCACAAATTATATACGATGCAATAAATTTCTAATATTTAGGATAATATATTCCTATCTCACATAATTAAACTGAAATATTTAGATAATCACATATTATCTAACTGTCGGACACAACTTGAACTGAAATAGCTTTCGCTGTTGAATAGGGCTGAAATAAAATATGTAAAAAAAATGAGGAACAGAAAAGAATCGGCATCAGTGGACAATACACTTGACAGTGAATGGAGCTCAGGCCTTATTCTCAACATTACAGACTCAAACATGAAGAGGAGTGAGGTACGAAGGAGGGAACCAACAGATCAGTACGGATAGCCAGGAGGACGTGGAGAGAAGGGAGGAAGAGGAGGCAGTAGAGGAAGGGTGAAAAGGGAGGAGGACGGGGTTTTATCAGTGGAAGGTGATAAATTGTGCAAACCTTCCAAACTTGTCCTTGCTGCATAGGAGAGGGGGGAAGCATTGGAACGGAGAGAAGAAGAGAAAAAAAAAATCAAAACAAAAAAGTCCACCTGAGCAAAATGCTTCATAACTATAGCAAGTCCACATACACACACACTTTTACAAACATAAAAAACACACACAGAAGTAAAAAAAAAAAAAACACTGCTCGTTATACATCTGAGAGCTTAAACAAGGATATCCCTTCTGGCAATTATTTTCAACACAGCGCATAAAAAAAAGAAAAGGAAAAAAAAAGACATGCTGTGCCAACATTTATCACATTAACACTTGCAGTGAAGCACACCGTCTTAAAAGTAGCACAGTGTATAATCCCCACCTACACACACAGAAGGTGAAAATATCACATCCATGTTGAGGGTGTGGAAAGCCCTGAAATAATACGGCTGGTACTCCAGTCAGCAGCGGCAGCGTCTCACACCGGTAGGGAAAAACAACGTTGGGCACCTGTAGTGTGTCTGCGTCACGACTGTTGCTTAGTAACTGATAAGGAAGTATTCTTGAATTTGGAGTGTCAAGGTTTCATTGTTGAAGATTTTAATCCCTTCTCCTCTCAGACGTAGTCCTCTGTAAAGGACTATGTCCTTTACAGTATGTAGTAAAGGTTCTTAGTGTATCTGAAGAATGTCATTTTATAAATTAGATTCAGTCTTTTCAGTTCAGTCTCTAGATGGCATTGCAGGGTAAAAACCATTCACCCAAAAGGTGTAGAACTAGGCATTTAGCTATTCCATATATATAATGAGAATAGCTAATGGCTTATGAGATAAAGTACAATTCTGGAGAAACTCCAATTTAGCAATGTTAAAATAATACCTAAAAATCTCTAAATGTTATTCTTTTCTCTCATTGGGTAAGTTGGCCACTCCTGGTTAGTTCTTATATTACAGTTGATAAATGATTTAAACAAGAATGAAAACTACAACTGTTGAGGACGATACCATGTTGTAGTATGGGTTTTGTCATTGACACATGGTGGGTTAGCATGGTAAAAATCAGCCACTTGTTCTACGCTTTGCTTCGTACAGAGGGTCTATTGAGAAATAATTGCTTGCTAGAGGAATGAACTCAAAGTTTTAACCGATTGGATCGGATTTTACCCAGTCACTAACGTTTGAGTGTTAGCCAAAATACATCAGCTATACTAAGAAGCTTACCAGAAATTGCATGCAATGTAAACAACTATCCCCCACTGCAAAAATTGCCGAGAAATAAAAAGTCTTAAATTTTCCTCTTGGTCTGACTTTAATCTCTCAATATTTCTAAGTGTGGCCAGCATGGACTGAAAGGCTTCTTTCACTAATTCTGCTGCTATTGCTAAAACTACAACCCTACAATTCTAAAACAGCGCAGAAAATCAATGTCACCATTCATAACACCTCCTTGTGTTCGCTGATTGGCCAGGCTGAAATTTCACCAGAGAAATCTCAGGTATAAAACTAAAGAGAGATGAGAATCGACCAGACTTGTGTGGCAGGCAATGGCCAAACTAATGTAAGGTATCAACATCATTGAAGTTTGCGTTTTAGTGTTAACTTCCACTAAATACTATTCTAATATAGCACTTTAGCATTAGCAGGGCTAATATTTACGATTAATACGTTAGCGTAAGTACAACTAACTTTTGAGTTAGTGGTGCAGACCACAGTCTAAATCCATGGCAGTTATAATGACAAAAAAACTAAAAAAATTACAAATACTCTCTATTTATGGTCTCCATAAATAAAAAATAGGCAGCATGAATCTGTAATTGTTCTGTGTAGAATTATTAGGTTCAGATCAGATTTGATCAGTTTTTAGTGCTGTAGGTTATGAACATGAAGGGATCAATACACAGAAGTGATCTGCAACATGTTAGTAGGCAAGAGCATGTGCAATGCATACCGGACCCATGGCTTTGAGACCAACAAAAAGAAAATATGTGGACAGTCTTGACCAATGCGCGAGAGAAAGATGCATAAACAAAATTGTTGCTGTCAGGTTCGATGTGTATGTGACGAAGAATGGAAACATGTCAGACGATATCGACAAGCTGCCGCCGATCTACTAAGATATAGTTAACCACCTAGAGAGCAGGAAGAGTACATATAACATGAAGGAACTTTGCGGCCTTAAATCTATTGACTTATACAATCAAAGTTTCAACAGATTTGAAAAGGATGTACAAACTCCAGTTCTGATGACTGGCAGAGTAAAGACATATAGTAACATAAGCGTAGGCTACTTGACCGTCTTAGCTAGATCGGCAGTAAGTATTACAATAAAGATAACTGATATATATCTTAGTATTACACAGAAGTCGGGTAGATTAATCAAAAATTGTGATCAAGTTATAGTTGTAATGTACTTAAATTGTTTAGAAGTTAGGAACAATGTCTGCACAGATGTTTATCAGTTACAAAGTTCATGGAAGTGTGATGTCACATGAGTATTATGTATTGTGGAATTTTTGTTCAATGTTTCTATAGCATAGTGGTAGCGGCTAAGTAGCATTCATGATTTGTTTGTATCTAGTCTCAATGTCAACCTTTTCTTTTTTGTTTTAACTGAAAAATGCTCCCACCCAACAGATTTAACAGTGGGGAGAACTTCTTTATCACTTTTCTGAAACAGCTGTCTGTTGAGAAGTCTGTATTAGTTGATGTTGATACAGTGGAACTTGTATTGTTTTTATTGTTTTATGACATCCACAGTGTTGCCAATGTTTGTTATTTACTGTAAAATGTTCTACTTGATCTTCCCATATTCCCTGCCTGGTCGTTATTATAAATAAGAATTTGTTCTTAAATAAAGATTAAATAAAAAAATAAATAAATACTCAAGAGCTACTTCCTTTCTTATTTTAAAATAGGAGTCTTAAACTTATGTAAGGCATTTGTGGTTTTGCTGTGAAGCAAATGCCAAACTAAGAGGATTGCTCGCTCACCCATCCAAATCACTGGAATCAGGTGTTCCAATCACTTCCATGGCCACAAGTGTATAAAATGAAGCACTTAGGCGTGCAGACTGTTTTTTACAAACATTTGTGAAAGAATGGGTCGCTATCAGGAGCTCAGTGAATTCCAGTGTGGAACTGATAGGATGCCACCTGTGCAACAAATCCGGTCATTCAGCCCTATGTTTTTGTTCCTAAATATTTCACAGTCAGCTCAGCTGTATTATAAGAAAATGGAAGTGTTTGGTAATGACAGAAACTTAAACTGATGGAACGTGTTCAGTGGATGCTGAAGCGCATAGTGTGAAGAGGTCGGCAACTTTCTGCAGAGTCAATCACTACATCATGTGGCCTTCAGATTCGCTCAAGAACAAACAGTACGTAGAGCTTCATGGAATGGGTCTCTATGGTGACCAGCTGCATCCAAGCAATACATCCTCAAGTGCAATGCAAAGCGTCGGATGCAGTGGTGTGGAGCATGGACACTAGAGCAGTGGAGGCGCGTTCTCTGGAATGACAAATCAAGTTTCTCCATCCGGCAATCCGATGAGTCTGCTTTTGCCGGTTACCAGGAGAATGGTACTTGTCTTACTGCATTGTGTCAAGTGTAAAGTTTGGTGAAGAGTGGAATATGGTGAGGGGTTGTTTTTCAGAACCTGGGCTTGGCCCCTTAGTTCCAGTGAAAGGAACTCTGAATGTTTCAACTGGCATTAATGGGATACATCCGAATATGCACTCTTGGTAGTTTTAAGCCCCGAAGCCCAAGGAGAGGATTCTGGTTCAACAGACTCAGAGGAGTAAGGAATTCTCCTTCTTATCCAAGACTATCAGCATCTTTTATGAAACAATTTTGTCTCAAGAGCAGTGAAATGGTTGACAGTAAAGGGGTAATCACTGTCAGCACAACATTTGGGACAAAAACATTGAAACAGAACATTACAATGAAATGTCCAGGCATTATAAGCTTGCACAACAAGTTCATGGGTGGTGTTGATACTCTTGATGCATTGATGGCAGATTATCATATGTGGCTGAGGCCAAAAAGTACTATCGAACAGTTCTTTTTCCATTTCGTAGGGAAGTCAGGGTTTCCTCCAGCGTATTATAAGTCTGGCGGGCCACCAGGCTTTACTTATGCCGTCCCCAGGCTGGGCATTCCCTATTTATTTAAGTCTTTTTAAAATGTTTGCATTTTTTAAGACATGCAAACATGTCTTAATCTTCCAATCTTTCAATAATACATAATTATCACATGATATTTTAAAATTTCCTGTAAATTTTAAACATTTTTTAACTCAAAAACACGACAGGCTGCTGGAAGAATGACTGTTCTAGCACCCAGGCTTAGCAGGTTTTCTGGGGGAAACCTTTGGGAAACCTTCGTCAAAAGAAGCAGAAAGACCTGCTTGTGTTCAGAACATCAGCAGAACAGGCTGTCTGCACGCAAAGCAATAATATAACAATCAAGAGTTCCAACTAAGTCCACACGTGTCTATTGACCACATTAATGTTCAAATTGATATGTCGAAAATAAATTTGCATAATAAAAACACTGTAATTTTGAAAAAAACTTGTTTTTGATAAAGTTTTGGCGCTAAGATGAGGTGTTTTTTTTGGCTGTACCAAAACACTTTTTTCGCATCACAAGTCAACAACCAGATGTTTTCACTGGTGGAAACAACAAAGAAGATGATGGGAAGTAGTTGGAGGATGAAGACACAGAATGTTTATTAATGACTTTCTGCGTGAACAAACTTATTCATGTGATTTTAATTGCGCATATTATTTGATGGAAACACTGCAATTGCGAAATTGTGGGGTTTTTTTTTTTACATTATTGGAAAATAGACACTGTTTTGCACACACTTGTAGTGTAAACACAACTACTTTAACAGTTGTCCCACTGTGAAAAATGGGGATAGGAAGGAAGCTCCTAACGCAAAAATCTTTTATCATTTCTGGTTGTATTTGAAATGCAGATGAAAGTGAAAATATTTTAAAAATGTTAATTTTTTTAAATATATTTTTTTTTACAGTATTCCTGTTCTGAATGAGAGTATTAAATCCCCTGGATTTTTTGCTGTTTAATGAACTTTAAACGTTGCCAGTGGCGCAAATCACGAAGAAGATGACGACAGGAAGTAGTTGGAAGATCATGGTGCGGTATGTTTTCTTAATGACGTATCACGTGAACAAACTTATTCACAAGATTTTAATTGCATTTCTTATTTAATGGAAACACCACTATTGCAAAATTGTGTTTTTTCAACATTAGCAGAATACTGAAAGTTTTGCACAAATTTGTAATAGAAGCACAGCTAGTGAGATGCTTCTTGTACGTAATCAGTATAATATCTCACTTTCAGGGGTTTCTTGCATCATAATTCACAACACAGCATCCAGTAACATCAAGATCTGACATTTGACTCCCACAACTCTCAGCCAATCCTTGGTGAATTTACTAGTATATTTTATGTTGCTGTCACATTGGAACGTAAACTTCTGCTTCAACTCTAATTTCTTTATTTTCTTTACAGGTGAACTCATATTTTCACCATCCATCCTCTGCTCTAATGTCTGTCCGACTAGCAGAGACCTACGTTAGATAATTAGATTTTTCTTGTTTATTTTGTTAAACGCGACTTGTCCAGCAGTGTAGCAATCAGAATTGTTGTCTTATTCCATACAAACTAAGGCAACATTTGAAAAGATCATATATGCATCGGATTTAAGACCAAGTGACCTGGGTTGCATAAAAAAAAAAATCTTATTCATGTTGACTGTCATGAAAAGATCAGATACACAGAAAAAAAGAAGAAAATTGGAATTGGGTCACTTCATTCTGCAGTGTGAACGTAGTCTTAGTGTCAGGGAGGAGGCCAACAGATTCACTTTCAAAAGTGGAGCGTTACAGCTAGACTTTCATAAAGTCAAAACAGCATGTAAACAGAACTAGAAGCTGAAGGACAAAAAAAGAAATAAACAAAACTTCGGCCAAATTCCAATACAGTCAAATATGAAAAAAAAAATGTTTACAGATAGGATGATAATGATGTAAACAGAAGAGACTACAGTTGTGCTCTTATATATTAAGTCTTGAAGTGAGCATGAATCACTCTCCCAAATGTAGAAATTAAATAAAATTGCTTTTGATTTTTTGTAAAATGTTAGATGAGTAAATCCAAATGGCAGGTGATTAAATCACAGATTATTATTACAGTTTTTAATTTCTGCTTTTGGGATGAGGTTAAAAATTCTAAGTTGTTTTTTTATAGAGCTGAAGGAAAATATGATCAAAAGTTCAGAAGAGAAAAAAAAAATGTTCAGAGGGCTTGTGGTTTATCAGGTCAGGATAGATATGAGGATGATGAGTCAAAGAGAGAGAAAAGGAGGAAGGAAGGGAGAACAGGAAGGGAAGGGTGTAATCAAAGGCTGAATCTAGACGTCTGATTGCTCATACTGTCTTATAACGCTTTCCATACATTAAAAAAACATTTCTTTAGAATATACAGAACAATTTTTTAGGACTTTTTCCAAAAGACTACAAATTCTATACTTTTGGTGGAAATTAAAACAGAAACAAGTCTGATGTGTGACAAACTGTGAAGTTCTGAAACAGTATGAGCTTTCAGATTGTTGAACTTCCACTCTGTACTCCCAGAAACTGTCAGACATGACTGGCCTCTTTCTCTTCCAGTTCATCATACAAACCCACACATACAGGCGGACCTCCCAAACACACCGACCACTCTGTCTCACACACAAACCACAACACAAAAACAGAGTGAAAAGATCTACACTTTAGTAATGGTATTGTGTTTTAGTTTAATGTAAGCAAGAGATAGATTAGTTAGGCCTATAAGGAAACGTTTTTGAAAAAAACTGCATGAATGTACCAGAATTACACCAAGTATTGGACTGTAGCTCATATGAATTATATATTTTTGCTGAAAATTAGTTTGTTTCATCACTAAATGCTGAGAAATGACTTGATCAGAAGCTGGGTCATTTTATCTTTTTGTACTTTTGTAATTCTTGTCATTTTAAATCTGACTTTTCAGAGTATGAAATGGAGTCATCTACCCAAAATGGCTTGTATTGGCTTTTCAAATTGATGGTCAAAAGTAATTTTACATCAAGATAACCTGGGGCGTAGTCGCTATGTCAACCAAACATTTGGTTTTGTTCATATTAACCCTGAACTTTTGAAAGTGGACCAAACCAACTTGAAATAATGTCATCCAATTACAACTGTTGCATGTTTTGGATGCAATTACACAAAGATGCCCTGAATGAGTGAGTATGGTAATCCATTTTAATATTTAATAAAAATAAAAAAACATAAAAGTAATGCTGGTACTTTTAACTCCTTTCTGAAGTAAGATATATTTGCATATATTTAAAATGGGAATGTTTCCTGTTCATAATACAACAACTCTTTGAAGAAACTTGAATTAACTTGTTTTACAACAACATTTATGTTCCCTCTGGGACCAATTAAGAATTTCTGAATTTGAATTAAATTAAGAAATAATTTGCTTCTATCTACAAAGTTGTTCTAAATAAAACGTATGTTATTCTGGGTATCTAAAATGTAAATTTTTGTAAAGAAGAATTAACTTAAAGAAATTTGGTTATTAAATAATAAACATTATCAATCTTTTTCTGGGGAAACGAACTGTGGTCAATTAAATTTGGCCCAAACCATTTAGGAGTGAAAGCACTCTTAACTTTGCATTTTTAGCTGCACATTACACACTTCCAGATCAAATTGTGGGAATTTTAAGGGTTTAATGTAATTTTCTATATTCTGTTTACTGTAACGACACTATGGTTGGCAATGCCAATAAATGATCAATTATATTTATCAGAAGAAGGACCGTCAGAGGGTGAGTCTAAATTCAGGTCATCAAGGCACACTGACCTGTTCAGGTGATTGCAGTTCAGCAAATGCCTGTAAATCATCCATCAATTGAAATCAGCTGGGCTGAAGCAAGGAAACGCCTAACAGATGCAGGGCAGTGAGCCTTGAGGACCAGAGTTGGGAAACACTGGCTTGTCAAAGCAAAGACTCGTCCAAATGCATCCTTCTTTCCCTGAAATTGAGGGACAGGTCCAGCCTATCCCAGAACAAATTTATGATCTTAACAATGTAATAAAAACACAGCTACTGATACCTTGGTTGCTCATGAACCATCTCTTATATTTCATAAGAGTCTAGTGTAGAAACAGTTGAAGTGGGATAGAACATAAAGTCTATCAAGAAGATTACATTTGAAAAATTGTGGGACATGAGCATTTTTTTTGCAAATATTTATCTCCATAATTTAGCCAAAAATGTTACTTTGAGGAGTAATTAATTGGTATACAACAGTTAGGTAGAAAATATGTTGCTTAAAAGTATGGAATGGAATCAGGTTAGGGCAAAACGGTGATGCTTGGGTGTAACATGGGGGCACAAAGGGGCAAAATGACTCATTCCCATTAGCCCTAAGGAATAGACATTATTAAGGCTGCATGCTAATATTTTTGTTGAAACATTGCAATATTCATATTGATTTTGATCAACCTACAGTTTTTGACTGTTCTTCTTGACGACAACGCATCACTATCATCATCACTATCCAGAATCTCATAAAGCAAAAAAATATGGGTGTCTAGGGGTGTTAGGATCTATCTGACTATAAATCACCGAGAAGCAGAGAATATATGGAACTTTGAATAATAATACGCTACCAAATATTGCATCCAATCAGTACTTTAAAAACTGGGATATTGTGTAAAATTGAAATTGATATGACAATTTAAATACATTATGCGAGATTTCTAATGCATTGATGCCTATAGGCTTGAAAATCAAGTGGAACAAAAAGAAACAAAATCACAAAAAGTTTTGAACCTTTTTGTTGTAATTTGTCAAAAACTGATCAACTTGGGATGTTTTCCATCTCGCCTCTAATGCATTAAGTACACATTAAGTTCATAATATCTGACATATATAACACAATCATAGTTTCCTTTTTGGAACTGGTATGTTAAATTTACTTTCTGTAACCCAAAGGGTTAGAAAATAGTAGTTTTTATATTGCACCTAAATTTGTGAGATAAGCCACACACCTGCCTCACACTGGCTTTAGCAATAAGAGCGGCTTGTTCTTGTTTTTTTAAATATGCATGCTTAATATTTAATTGCTGCTATACAAACAAAATAACAAATAAGCAATGAGTCTGAATTCTGAAAATTTCATGATTGTTTTTCATTATTAACTAGGAACTTAAAATAACAGACTACAATTCAAATAAAATACAGAGTTTTACAAAACTGTTTTACTCAAAAATCAAGTAAATTCAAATTAGTAAAGGTTTAACCTATGAAAAGAAACAGCTTGAACAGGAAGCACTGGTACAATTTCAAAGTTCAGTTAATGTGTAGTTGCTTTTTGAATTTTTAACACAGTTCTGCAGTTCACATACCATGACGTGAATCAATAGGCCAGAGATCCTCTTGACGCCCTTTCTTTTAAGACTTTCTGCAAACCAGATTAATGCTAGAAACAAACACTGATATAAAATAAGATTTCCTCACTTTCAGGGGGATTTTCAGAACTCCAAAAAACACTGTTGAATTAAAAAAATATATAATATAATTGAATCTAATTCTAATCTAGCATTGGTGAAAAAACTGTCTGGTGGGTCAAACCAATTGCATCTCAGGCCCTGATGCATTGATTACTATGAACTCACGACCTTAAACTTCACCAAATATTGGCCAAATAAAAAAGAAACACACGCTGTTAGAGATCCATAACTTCACCAATATATATAAAAAGTATATTTATTTAAATTTATCCTTGTTAAAATGAGCAAAGAACTTTGGGGAACTAAACGGAGTCTATTAAAAACTTAAAAGTTTTATAGAAATATAAATTGTAAAATTGTAACTGAAAATAAGCATGGCGATGTTTTCATTTCTTTCATTTTTGTGGCAAGCTAAGTATTGCTAGCTGCAAGTTCAACCGGGGGGAAGGAGGAAAGCAGACAGGTTCTTGATTTTCAGCCTCCCAGGTCAGGAGTGTCATGCGGACAGAGGGGGTTTCTGTATCTGAGAGTTTTGGTGCTTCGTGGTCTGGGTTTCGGTGGAGCAGAGACGACGCCCCGACTGCTGGATTAGCCAGGAGCCGCCGCCATTACCAGTCGACGTTAGCTAGCTAGCTATTAGCACCAACCAAGGCCTTCAGGTTTGACGAGAGCGGTCATTTCACTTTTATTTGTAGCTTCTAATAGCTTGGGGTTGAAGAAATGTTCGCAGTAACTGTTCATGTTTGATTTTATTTCGAGCGAAAAACCAGTTTAAATCTGAAAACCGGTGCACAACTTTTACCGCAAGCTAACGCGACGGCTTGTGCTAGCTGTCCCCACAACCAGGGATGCTGGGAGGGGATATTAAGGAACATTAAGGTCCATAAATAGCGGTATACCATTCTTTTTCAAATAAATAACACCATTAGAAAATATTTGTGATACATTTATACAACTACAGTTCCATGGAAAGTGATAAATCAGCTGATATTTGTTTCGTATTTTGCTAGGGCTAACAGTGACAGCAGCTTGGGGATACAGGTGAAGTCCATTTAATTTCTCAGTTCACATAATTCTGGCTAAAATCGGGACACATCTGTGTATGTGTGTGCGAACCTTTTTGATATTGTAAACACGAGTCAACATCCCGATGCCTCTGTCGTTGAGGATGGTGAGTTTTTCTGCCAGTTTCTGCTGGCTGGGCTGCATCACTCCCCGAGACATCTTCTCGCTTTATATCTCCAACCCCGATCCAGAAAAAAAATATGGGAAATATCCGCAGCCTCTGGTTCCAAAAATGATTGAAAAATAGAAACCGTGATTTCTGTAGTGTTTAGATTTCGCCCATGTTCAGATAGGTTTTAGAGACAGCAGCTTCCTGTACTCCACCCCTCTGTCTCCCTGTCTGTTTTTTTCGGTCACAGGGATGAGGAGTTGTCCTGGTTTTTACAACGAGACTGGTTTGTGGTGCGTTCAAACACCGTCGTAACGTTCGGTTTAGCGTCATGTCTTTCGAATTTTAAAAGCAAGCGTTTAATATTTACATCAAACGGAGGAGTTATTTTTTTCTCTTAAGGTTCAGATTAATCAATGTACCAAAAAACACAGAATATACACAAAAATAGTCCAATTTATATTTTAAGAACTGACACAAAACATTTTGAAGCATTAAAAACGAGGTGGCAATGAACATATACATGTAAAATATCCGCATAGAGAAATATTGGTCAAAGTTACACATGTAATATGGTACATTATTACTGCCCAGATATTTTTAAAAGTAAACAGTATTATGGTATAACTTGAAAGATATACAAAATTGTCACAATTTCTAACCAGTGTCTCTCTATGGATATTATTTTTGTCTATGAAATTACAAATGAGCTGCTTTAATATGTAATAACAAAAATAATGTTGTTTAGGCATTTTACTGAAAAAGTGTGAAATTTTGTAGGTATTTTGGTAGCAAATTCTACTGTGAATGTATGGGTGTGTATACACTGCAGAGAATAAGTGATACGTTTTTCTACTTCTAAAAAGTTTAGAAGTCTGTAATTTTCATGATAGATACACCTCAACTCTGAGAGACAGAATCTTAAAGCAAATCCAGTAAATTACATTGTAATTATTACTTCTAGATAATTAATTAATTAATTAATTAGCAGTTTATTCCTTTGAAACAATAGGGAAGTATAGCTTAATATTTGGTAGAAAAATCTGTGTTTTCTATTCCAGAGGTCGAATGTTTCCTGTAATTCTGAAACAAGTTATTGGTGGTTGCAATTACAATGCATTTTAAAATGCATGTTTTGCATTTTATCCCATGTAATAAAATGGAAATTAATAATTTAAAAATCATATGTGATTTTCTGGATTATGTTAGATTCTGTCTCTCACTGAGATAGAGCTATGATGAAAATTATAGACCTCTCCATTGTTTGAAAGGGGGCAAAGTTGAAAAAACATGGTGGATCATCAAATACCTATTTACCCAGTGTATTTGACCCTGCAAGTATAATTTTAGCCATGTGTTGATTAAAGAAAAACCTAAATGAATTCAAACTTGAACAGCAAAGTAAAATTTTTAAAATTCATTGAAGTTGGAGGTTCAAAAAAAGAACAGTTCAAATTAATCAATAAAGGGGTTAATAACAAGTTAGAAAACTAAAACAGAAAATATTTCCTTATAAATGTTCTACTGAATACCTGGAAAGGTTTTGTCAAAAAGGTAGATTTAACAAGAACATCATTATTTTATTTTTATCCTTGACTGTATCACATTGTCAATTCAGCTTCCTGCTGTTCTGTTAGACCCATTTTAGCTCCCCGTCACACACACCACACACTCTCTCTGCCACTTTAAGTTTATTTGCTGAACTAAGATCTTTACATAATGCTGATCTGATTCTATGTGAATTTTTTTTCTAAAAAGCAGCAATTCCAGTAAAATACCGTTATCTGAAAACATACTAAAAGATCAAGCATACCTCACTACCAAAGCGACTGTATGCCTTAATGTTTCCTCTGCTTTCACCTGCACCCTGTAGGGCCTGGGGCAATGCATTCACTGGCTCAGGAAATTCAGGCCTTCTCCAAAAACCGCCTGAAGAAGCAGTCCACGCGCGTCACCACGGTGACGGGCAGGAAGTTGCTGGAAAAGAGGAGTGATGGAGCAGAGGGTGAGGTGGAGCAGATGGAGGAGCTGGAAGAGGAAGGCGGGTGTGGATTTGTAGAAGATACTAGCCTTGACCTTCAAGTCGGCGTAGTCAGACCCTTCCTGCTGCTAGGTAACAGTTTTCATTATTTTGCTGTTTTTTAATGTAAAATGTTCTGATGGGGAAAAAATGTGGTAATAAAAAAACTATGATTAATTAGATACACTAGAAACTTTTGGGGTGGCTGTTTATTATGTAATAAGTTCTTAAAGTCAGGAAACAGGTTTAACTGAAAAACAACAGAGACTAGACAAAGGAAACATGAAATAGACTAAAAAGTAACATAAATTGTAGATAAATATAACAAATTAATAAAAAAAAGCAATAAAACAAACTAAAAAAAGCATAACTGCAAATTGAACCCCCCCAAGAATTATCACTTTTCTACAGCTGTTCTGCATTTCCTAATGGTGGTAATGCTAATGCCAATGCTAGTGCTTGCTGAAAGGAGGAATACTTGAATGTAAGTTTTTCAATTTAGAAACAAACAACAAATCCTATATTTTTTTTCTCCTTGAAGTCAGAAAATGTAAGATTTATTTTCTACAAAGTAGAGATATATTTTTTTTCTTTTTCAAATCAGTCATGATCAACAAAATTCAACCTTTCTGACTCCTCCCTCCCAAAAAAAAACGCTTTAATGTCAAACTGATTCCAACGAAATAGTGACAATTAAGTAAAAGTTTGAAACATAAAATAAATAATTGCAAAAACATTCACTCCCTTCGAAATAAAGCATTCAGTTTGCTCACCAAGAAATATCGGAATTGAACATGTTAGACCTCCAAAAAGAGGAGAGGAGATGAAGAGAAACAGTTTTAATTGTTTCACATTGTAGACTCTAACCTTAAAAGGTCATGATCAAGAATATAACATAAAACGATTCTCGTAAATAGTATGTGCCTGTTTGACTTGCACCCAGTTTTGATGTTTTTTCATATTTTTAATTGATAAAAAAGTAAAGGGTCTTACAATAAAAACAAAAAAACATTAAATAAAACCCTAATAAATATTCATAATTTGAGGGCTCATTTAGTCTTCTTTCTATTTCTTTTTTCTTCATTTTTGCGCATTGACTTTGGTAACAAGGGGACCCCCACCAGATCATGTCTGCGGTTAACAACAGTCTCTCCACTATGGGCCTAAATTGGAATCGGTAGTTCACTTTAAAAATTGGTGCTCAGTCAGAAAACTGCAATATGTGCACACCTAAGTGGCGCCTATTATTGCTGCTGAAAATGTGTTAGATAAGGATCAAAGGGGGGTGGAAACATTGTTCACTTATTGTCAGCTTTCTCATAAAGTCTCATCTGCTGATGTGTCCCTGTCCACCTGATTTGATTCGACTAACACGCCACACAATTAGCATGTCTACAAATAAACACTTTGCATGCTGGGAGGGTCTCATGGTTGCTCTTGAGATTTAATGATACACTTGATCTTCTGTCTCAAAGACCACAAAGGTCATTGTTTCTGTATTAAATAAATATATATTCCTAACGACAAATAAATCAATGTAATTAACTTTAAATTCGTCTCAGGGAGAACGGTGACCCATCCCACTTGCTGAAGGACGCAGGTTGCTGTCTCCACGTGTCAGCATCTGTCCGTCTGTCCGCACTGAAGTGTCCCTGAGCTCAGCGCTGAATCCCCAACCAGCTCTGGAGAGCTGCTCATTTCTGTTTCAAATACTTGACCTCGCAGCAAGAATCAGAACAAATTCCTCAGCAGGGATTAATTACAAAAAAAAAGATCTCAGTTTGGCTCATAGAGGTGACTCATACCGTTATTACAATGTGTGGTGGAAAAATGTTCACTTTGTAGAATTTGGGCGACATTTACTATCAGTATATTTCACTTCCGATACTGATATCTGAGCTTTACTACCGATACGATACAGAAAAACAGCATTGAATTCACTAGAAACGTTTCTTTTTTTTTTTTTTTTTTTTTAAAAACAGGCATAAATGTGCTGAATTACACATTTTTTGATAACAGCATCAGTACAGTACTCTTTAATACACCAACAGCTTCACAAGCTTGGTCAAACATGTAAAAACTACATAACTTTAATTTGTTTAGTCAGTGAGATGAGGGGTAGAACAGCCAATGTAAAATAAATAATAAAGAAATAGAAACCGACTAAAACAATAGTTTGACTACCTTTATCAAACATATAAAGAATAAACTTCATTAAACCTTCTTTCATATGATTCAGAAGGTACAATTGGGAATTCTAAATATAATGTACAATAAATAGTAAAGCTTCTGAATCATTGTGTTTTTCACACACACCTTTTCAATCATGGCTTCATCTCAACTTACTTTAATAATTAAAGGCAATGCGGAAAATGTTGTTTTTGCGCATTTGAGATTAGACTTGAGTAAATTTAGAACCTGGTTGTGAAAGTTTAAAACAAAAATTATACCCCTTCCTTTCTCTCTTTCCTTTTTTCTTTCTGTCTGTCCTTCTGTCTTTCCAGTGACTACATCTTGGATTCCTGCCCTTAGATCAATCAAATGTCATTCACTGCAGTTTTCATTTGAAAAGTTTCAGGCTGAATCAGCGTTCTTAAACAAATTAAACATGAGCAAACATAGTTTTTGATCTTCTCAAGCTCAATAACAATAAAAATGGAAAAAAAAAAATTCTCTCAGTATTCTGCCGTTAAGAAGAATTAAAAGCCTGCTCACATCTTTTCACAGATATGTCATTTTAAATCTTTTTCTTTCTCCACTGTTGACACGTATCTGGCTTATTTCCTCACACTCACTTTCTATCACTTGGATTTAGATTTACTTCCCATCACCACGAGTTTGGCATTATGTCAAAGTGTCTTGGCTTATGCAGAGAGTGCAAATGTTGCACTTTGAAGACGTAAGCTGCCGCAGAGAATCCATGCAGGAAACCTGGAGGAGCTCCCTCCATCACACTCTGCTTCCTGCCCATATATCTCCTTCCAGCTCCACCACTCACAACCACTGCTGGTGTTGTCATGATGAGCCGTTTGACAAATGGAGGAAGACTCTTCTTTCTATTTAGCTGTCAGGGATTTTCTGCCTCCCTCAGCTGAAATAGTCACTCATTTACCTCTCCTCACTTTCTCCTTTCCTCTACGACCTTCTTCAGCTGTGTTCAGGCATCATCATGACAATGCCTCCGCTCAGTCTTTTCAGGAAATATCACGAATGTGCCGGCACGCAGTCATAGAAGGTACTGAATGTTTATCGCAGCAGTTCTCTATAAGCCATGTCTGGTGTAACTATACAAATAATTTGATTTCTAACCCCTTTTTTTCCCTTCTCAGACTTTAAGCTTTTCCACTGTTGGTTTCTGCTGACTGATATCTTCCCTGTTTGCAGCTGCAGCTGTTCAGAAAGGATTTTGTGTCTGGATGTTTCCCACTAAGGGATAATGTTGCTGATACTGTGCAGTTTTTGCTTTCCAACTAATTTTTTTTTTAACATTTCCCTAAAAGTGAAAATGCATACAGTCTTTCAAAGTCGACAGACAGTTGTTAAAATTTCAGGTTTTTGTGATAAATCAGACCAAGATGGACCATTACAAAACTTCTTCCACACACAATACAGCATTTTGTTGTAATATTGAACTAAAACCAAATGAATTTAGTCTGGCAATATCTCAGTAAAGCAGGCATGCATATTCATAAATGGAGAGCTTGTTATTCAGTGTTATGCCTCGTTTCATTTAAACATGTTCTATTTAATCTGGTTAACCTTAAATAAAGTTCAGTTGTTCTACTTTCCACTTGCTCTTCACGTTTTTATTTTAAATTTAGTGCACTTATCCTCCCCTAAGTTTTCCAGATAAATTCTAAAGTGCTAATTTGCTTGGTTAAACTTTTGGTTGAATAACATTTTGGTAATCAGTTGTTAGGAGTTATTCAAGTAGCTCAATGTTTCTATTCATTCTCTTGGTTTACACAGCAGTTCCAGTTTCCTCTCCTCTAATTCTCCACCTATGATGCAGTTCAGCAAATGGCTTATCCTGTTCCCAGAATGCAGTTCTACCATGAACTTTTTGAAATCTACTATTCTTCCTGATTGAAGCCCTACCATGGTCAATTAAGCAAAATCAGCAACAGTTAGCAACAGAGTTAGCAGTACCCAACAATTATATAACAGAAACCATGAGTGAAAGTTCTTAGTTAGCTTATATATATAGTGTATAGTACGGTTTAAGCTAAATATGATAGTATCCATGCAGCTTAAAATCCCAAAAAGAGAGCAAAAAAAAAAAAAAAAAGATCAAGGTTGTTTTTCTTAAGTGACTGTAATCACATTTTGAATTCTTAGGAGCTGTTGAACATGCTCTTAAGGGCCAAGCCTTGCTGTCTGTCTTCTGATCGTGTCATTTCTGCCGTTTCAGCCTCTCAGGATGCAGCACACGACATCGACACCATGCAGAGATTTAAGGTCAGTACAAGGGGATCAATAGTGCTGGCTTGACCTTGCCTTTTGCCGTGATAGCATGGGCGGGTGATGTGAGATGAGAACCGGCCATGCCAGGCTTTCCTCCTGGAACCCTGTGAAACCACCCTGAGGAGCTTCATGACTCATGCAGTGACAGTTTAGCACAGCAGAGGGAGTAAATGATTACAGGACATGTCGGTGCTGCTCCTCTCTGCAGTGCCTGCTCCCAGGCATGAGCATATTGCTGCCTGTGCAGTCTCAGGATGATGAATTAGAGAGATTACAAACACCTTCCGTTCCTGTTTCAGGGATGAAGCCCTGGCCGCTTTAAGTAGGTTTCTTCTAGCTGTTAATGCACAGAAGAGGTGACGCTTCGCCTAAAGGCACTTTGTAAAAATCTTTTTCCTGCTAGTCATAAAAATGTATCTAAAGCACGGTATGTTCTCACAGTGGAGGTGGAAAAACTCAACAGAAATTTATTGCTCTGGTGAACATTGCGTTTTTTTAATTTATTATTGAAGATCTTTATTTTTCTGTATTTGTTTGCTTTGTTTCCAGATTCCAGATTGCTGTATTATGATTTCTGTTTATCTTCACTCAAATGTTCTTGTTAATTCTTTTAAGATTAAGGTCCACATGGGGCGTGCTGTGATGGTGCAGGGGTTTAGCACGCCCCACATTTGGAGGCCTTAGTCCTCGACGCAGATGTCGCGGGTTCGACTCCCAGTCCCGGCGACCCTTGCCGCATGTCCTCCCCCTCTCCTCCCCCCCCTCCCGCCAGCCCACCGTCGCGGAAAAATGCGAGCCACTAGCGCAGCAAAAAAACTCTTTGGAGAAAAAAAAGATAAAAAAAAAAAAAAAAGATTAAGGTCCACTCAGTATGTCGTTCCACATCACATTTTAATTTAAAAGTTACATTGGGCTTCCTATTAACTTAGGAACTTTGCTTCAATGACTGAACCAATAATCTGATAATAAAAGTGATCATTTAACTGTTAGCAGGCGAAGCAGGACTTCCAATATGAACATAGTGCCTCTTTAGAGCACAATAAAGTAACATTTTTTTGCTACCTATTATTTTTATGTTTATTGTTGCTATACATCCACAAAAAAATAGATAAAATCCAACATAGTATAGAATAGAATAGAATAGAATTCAACTTTATTGTCATTGCACTGTCACAAGTACAAAGCAACGAAATGTAGTTTGCATCTATCCAGAAGTGCTATACAGGATATAAATATTTATTACAGGTGTACAAAACTATATATGTATGGACTATAAGGGGTTATGTATAAACAGAGAGTAGTAGCAAGGAGCTATAAAATATTGTGTGTAAATATAAATATGGGAG